>AYEL01057167.1:0-68240 GCA_000484575.1 Olivierus martensii | reverse complement strand
GGATCTATTTACTGAAACCGAAGGGTTTATAATAGCAATACAAGACCAGGTAATAAACACGAAAAACTACAAAAAATACATACTAAAGGACAGCACATTAACAAACGACACATGTAGGAAATGCAACATAGCATCTGAAACAATTCAACACATTACGTCTGGTTGAAAACTGCTCGCACACACAGATTACCTGCACAGGCATAACCAATTAACAAACATAATACATCAAAAACTTGCAACCAAATACAAATTAATAAACACACTCACACCATACTACAAATACATACCAGACACAATCCTAGAAAACTCAACGCACAAAATGTATTACGACAGAAGAATCCTAACAGACAAAACCATACATCACAACAGACCAGACATCGCTCTCATAGACAAGCAATACAATGTTACCTACATTATACACATCTTAATACCAGATACACACAACATCCAGGATGCATTCACCCAAAAAAATAGCAAATACACAGAATTCTCACAAGAAATTAAGCTTCTCTGGGAAATGCAAAAGGTAGTCACAGTACCCATCATTATTTCCTCAACAGGAGTAATCCCTCACACACTACACAAAAGCCTCAAAACTTTAGATCTACATCCCAAGACATACATAACACTACAAAAAGCATCACTACTCAATACATGCAACATAGTAAGAAAATTTCTCAGCACTGACACAGACAATTAACACACCATTAAACATCACAAGTAGCTATGTTTTGACTCATGTCCGACATAGCACTTTGACTCGGAGTTACTCCGTACCCGCATTGATGTACTATAACATAATAATAATAATAATAATAATAATAATAATAATAATAATAAAATGTATATTTTAATAATAAGAAAATATCTGATATAATTTTAATTCCCACTAAACTCAGTCTTTAAAGAATTTCCTAAAAACTTACAGATGCATAAAAACATTGTCGTAGTTTATACTCACAAGATGTTCTTCCCCATCCCCACGCAACGAGGTGTGTGCCAGGAGATAACTCTGCATCTTGAGAAGGTAAAATTACTGCTCTTAAATCGATTCCTAGAGGAACAGATTCATTGATTTCAATAATTGCAATATCGTTTTCTAAAGAATATCGATAAAATTCGGGATGCATATAAACTTTCTTCAATTTTCGAATATAATTTTTGACATCCGTGGTCGTTCGTACGTCGTAATCTCCGATGTTCAACCTCATTTTATTATAATCTTCTCTGAAATATGTTACATTGTATTTTTATTTCTAAGGGTTCAACATGATTAAGGAATCACTACATACCCATGTACGCAATGTGCAGCTGTCAGAATATGTCTTTCGGTAATAACGGTTGCACCACATGCTCCTCTATAAGCATTATACGTGTGAAAGTTGCTATCATCACCGGATACTCTAATTAATGCAGCCTTATTTATGTAAAATATAAAATCATTATTGTAAGTTGTGGAAAATTTTAAATGAACGTAATTTATTATTATTCTTACCACAAAACGCAAAGAATTCATTTCTGCATTGGATCCTCCAACTATTCTCTTATTTCGATAGCTGATCCTGTTGAAGTCTATATCAGTAGGGCATACTGATCCTGAAAATCAGAAATATAGGAATATATCTATATATATTTATAACAGGAAATTAAGCTGAGCATTATTTATTATTGAATATATAATCGCTTATATATTTATTCATCAAACGAATTCTCATAAAAACATAATTTGAAAAATTTTATTCGAAATAAATTATTTGTATAATTTATTTCTAAAATAAATTTTTAATAATTTAAAAAAAATTATTATTGTGAATCTGATTTCTTTATTTTAAAATTATTACACATAATTTCTATAACAATTTCGATCGTTTTGGATATTTTTTTTTATAATTTGATTCTCCAACAAATGTTTTTCGGGTGATTCATTACGAAAAAGCAAAAAACGAGGACCGCTTTTTGCTGAATGTAAATAAGATAACTGCCGTAGATGATTGATTTAAATACAATAATTAAAAACATAGGTTTTTTTTCATGCTTATCCACTTCACTAATTGTTGCTATTCCTCATCTTGTGAAGTACACGAATTGAATAAATATTTCGGTTGAAAATAATGCTCTCTGATGGATCAAAAAAATTAGTTGGAAAAATTTTTCTCATCATCGCGGGAGCTTTTAATCATACTGATCTTATATTTCAGAATTAAAAAAATCATTTTTTTCTATACTTTTTAACTATTTTATTCCTTAAATCAATTTATAAATAAAATTGAAATTTAATAATTTTATAAAACAGAATAATACTTACGGTTATCATCACGATAGAGTAAAGACTGAAATTTTCAAAAGACATTTTAGTTAGCAAATTTCGAAGTTTTAATCTGAAATGGAAATTATATTTTAAATAATAAAATCTTATATACTATAACTCACTTCTTCATTTGAATAAGAATAAGAAAACATTGAAAATAACATAAAAAAGGACAGCATCCTTTCAGCCAGAGATATCATTTTAAGCTTGATTTAAATAAAAATACGAATGATTTTGCAATATTTTTTATCGCTGTTTTATATACACATCTTTCATAGAAAGAAAATAAATTATAATCATGATATATTAATTTCTTTATTCTTTTGTCAGTGTTTTCTCCAACACTGATAATGATTATTCAGTTTCATAATTTTCATAATTCTTATAAATAATTAAACTTTAATAATTTTATATTAATGAAATATTTTTGTTTACTTATATAAAATGGCTGAATTGTTTTCGTGTTAAGCAAATTAGATTCGATTGAGCGATTGAATTATTTATTAGTATGCATTTCGATATACTTTTGTATGTACCCATGTTTTTCTTCAACTAATACTTATGACAAATAGTGACTTTGTTAAAAAAACGTATATATTTAGGCTTTGTCTATATTATTAATTTATTACTGTATTTATAAAATTTTAATAATATTAATAGAAAGGAAATTCTGCCTACTTATGTGAAAATAGAATATGAAATGAAATAATTAATAAATATGTGTTTAATATTATATGAGAAATGTTAAAAAATATTTCCGATTATTTCTTGTATTTTTGGATAAAGTGGAGAGAGAATTTTTTCCTAATTGCAATTTATTCTTTTATGAAATACTTACAGTATTACGGATTATTCAGGTTATTTGGAATTTTCCAGATAATATTTAAATACCGTTAATTTGTTGCACACAGATATATTTTTTACAAAAATATGAACAAAATTTGTCGCGATTGTATATAACCCATTAATAATTCCAGGAATAACATACATCCGCCCGTATATTACGCATTTTTCGATATAATTTCAAAATGACAATTTATCCTTCGTTATTTATTGTTGCTTATAAAAAGAATTTATACATAATTACTTTTCGTTTGCCTTTCGTAAATCAGTATTGTAAAAATATCTAATAAAGCAAATAACCAAAACTTTTATCGGAATATTTCTTATTATGCAAATTATATGTCATATTTGAAATTCCAATAGTGGTAACTTTTGAAATTTAAAACCATCTATATTTTTCTTAAAGACAGTCCTTAATCAAGTTTACAAATAAATGCATGATTCTAAATGCACAAATAATAATTAATATATCATCATAAAATATGAATAAATATAAAAAATGTGTTATAGATAAACCATAATAAATGATTTATTTATTAATGCTCATTTGAAAGTATTTTTATGAAAAATAGTAGTCTGTATATAATTATTAATGATAGAAACTTTATCTATATGTTGGTTATTTTTTTACTTTTGTTTGTCCTCTTTCACAGAACCGTCTGGATTTGACAGTGAAGTAAGTAAAAGTGTCCACAAAAATTCTTAAAAGCTAGCATAAACATTAACTTTTGATTGTAATATAAATTAACAATATTTGAAAATGACAATTTAAAACTGACAATTAATTAAACTTGACATTAAAAGAAACTTCAAGCTATATTTTATCTTCAATAAATGATGCTTTTTGTTATACAGTTATCATGATTAATTTTCCAGCCGAATTTTACAAAAACTCTTAATGTTGGATTTTTATCCAACTAATGTTGGATAAAAATCCAACATTCGCGCTAAGACTTTAAAATCGTTGATATACTTGAAATACTTTAGTGTACAATTTTACATTAGCACCATATTATCGAGCTCTTAATGGCTTAATGGGATCGATGATCGCACTCGGCCATCCGGCCGCTGCGATCATCGATTAATATACGGAATTTCATCGTTCATTTTCTCGATGCCTGCATCAGATAGAAATGCAGTTTTTTGAAGTTTTCTCTACTCGTTGTCATCTTTTGATCAGTACAATTTTCGTTCATATGGCGCTAATGTAAAATTGTACACCAAAGTATTTCAAGTATATCAACGATTTTAAAGTCTTAGCGCGAATGCAACTGCTTAGTCATACATATTTGAATTCTAGCCCATTAAGAATACGTAAGTTAATGAATTTACCGTCTTAAATTGGCAGTATCTTCCTTTCTAAATAATTGAATTAAATATGTTATGCGGTCTCGAACACCACGTACAGAAAAAATTCTTTTTTTACTCGCCTTGCATACGTTTTCTTTCATATATTTCCATTTGTAGGGATAAGCGAAAGGATTTTCATTCACTACTTCATCGATTAAATTAAACTTCTGACGGCGAATTTTAGTTGCATCAGATAGCAAAGGCATGATTTCCTAATTGTCCCGAAAACACCACGATAAAAAACAAGTTTTTTTTTCGGTCAACGGGTACGATCGAAACAGATATTAAAAAAAAGGGTTCGTTCCAAACCGCAACAGCATGTCATCAGTGATTAGTTTCTTATGAGGTCAGAAATAACACAATATCAGTTTGTTTCTGGGAACGACTTTCTGAGTGTGGAAATAAAGCTGGATTCACAATCCAGCTTTCCAATGAGACGACGTCTACGGTTATGATCACGACTGACAACTTGCTATAGAACATGCACATTGATCACGACCGGCTTCACGATTTTTCGAATCGACCAATAGCAGCTGCGTAAACAACAGCCAATAAAAGCTGATGGCCTCCTTTCTATTGGCCTAATGCCTCCTTTCTATTGGCTACCGTAATGACGTAGCCACACTCGTAACAGATGGCCAAATGCCTCCTTTCTATTGGCTATCGTAATGACGTAGCCGCTGAGACCACGACAATATTCAGCAAGTTGAATATTGTCGTGGTCGCAGTAGAGTCGAGAAGCTAGGCCTGATGGGATTGTTTCTATAGCAACGGTCGCGGTTGTGGTAGAGATCGCAGTCGCAAGGCCAGTGTGAATCCAGCCTAAGACGGCGGCTAACATGGTGATGAAGACAATAATGAATGTTATAAGTTCATTAGTGTCATTAGAAAGCACTAAAACTTATTTGCCAGTAAACAGCGATGACGATAATGATTTGTTACACTCTCTAACTTTTAAAATTTTATCATCTAGCACAATGATTTGTTACACTCTCTAACTTTTAAAATCTTATCATCTAGTATGTACTATTTTTTCTGCGACATTGGATAATCGATGTAAGCCGGTGTCAATACACTCACCACCTATAGACTTCGATCACTATGTTGAGCGTCTGATGAGCTCAACACTGATTGGCTTGTTGAGTTTTGGAACGGTTTGCTTAGATTTTTTATTCATCACTGATAAGTCTGTTGAGGTTTGGAACGCAACCAAACGATTACATAAACAACCTCGCACATGCGCAGACTGTGGACTTTACCGGTCGGAGCAGTGCGGAATCTCTCTATTATTTAAATTGTAATATTTCTATTAATTTAATAACCAAGGAAGATCTTTTCAGTTGGGAGAAAGTAATCATCTTTATGAAAACAAATGGCATTATTTTTTAATATATTTGAACTTATTCATTCTTAGATAAAAATAATAAAAACATCTAACGAGTGAGTGTTAAATGGGGAACAGTATAAAAATAATTATTCAATTAAAAATTTCTGTCGTATCTGATACATTGGAAAGCATACAGATACGAAAAGAAACGATATCTCGCACATGCGCAGACCGTAGACTTTATCGATAGGAACTGAGTCGTAGCTGTGCGGAAACTCTCTTAAAATCTTTCAAAACAAAAATTGTTTGTTTTCAGTTCTATTCAATTATGCCTAAATCGGCATACGTTTTCGTTAGAGATTTCAAAGTTGACTCCTAATGCCTCTAATTCCGATGGACCCACAAAATTTTTATCATGATTATTCGATTCTAACTTACAAACCAATGAGATTAATCAGTTCAGGCGCAAATTCGAGTCTGCCGAGCTTTGGACGATTCCACAGGTGCTCAATCATTTTGTCTGAAAGCTGATTTTGAACATTTATTAGCGAAGTTTTAATTTATTATTTACAAATTATTCTATACTATTATTAATTTAAGCAAAATGCAGCATTATATGGTCATAACTAAACGAGTATTTAAGAGAGAAATTGTCGATACACTGGCAATAACATAATGGCGACTATGGGAAGTATTTTATTTTATTGTTTTCAGTTCATAAGAATTTATCATTTGTATTAATATTTTTTTAAATTTAACATTTATAAAATATTTTTATTTTTTTAATATCAACGGATATTAAAAAACATTTATTATCCGTTGATTGTAATAATTAAACCAAACGATGTTTATTTCGTTTCCATGACAACTTTAACAACTCTCGTCGGGAAAATTATATGAATCCGCGGTTTAGAAAGTCTGTTTTATAAGAGGTATGTATAAAGTATTTTTAAATCAATATAATTAAATTCATATGTAATAATCTGTAAATTAAATATATATATTTGTTCTACTGATTCTGTTATTTATTTGTAATCTTTAATATTAATGATATCGAAAGAATCTTTCGATATCGTAATTGTTACACATTGCAAATTATATTTCATTAAACATCGCTGCTAATCTCTCGATATGAAATCTTTTCTGAGATTAACTTTAAAAAAAATCACGCATAGACAGATACATTTCATTCTTATCCTCGATGTGAATATATATGTGTGGCTTATATTTGGCAGCAAAACAAATACGGTATAGTTATATTAGCATATTACAGATTTGAAAACATAAATCTATAAATATCATACGCGTAATTACTAATGTTCAAAATTTAAATAAACGATATTAGAGCGTGTTATCTATTTACTCACTTCATAATTAGGTCTGCTTTGCTGAGATAGTGAACAGTGATTAGTGTTTTCTATTTAAAGCGCTATAATCAACCCATCGCAATCATATACCTCACCCCTATTCTTATTCAGAATAGACACGTCCATATTTAGCTTCCACCATGTATGTTCGAATTGACAGACTTTACAACTGATCAACTTCCTCTAAGTTCTGCCCCTGTTTTCTATTTAAAGCGCTATAATCAACCCATCGCAATCATATACCTCACCCCTATTCTCATTCAGAATAGACACATGGTGGAAGTTAAATATGGACGTATGTTCGAATTGACAGACTTTACAACTGATCAACTGTAAGTTCTGCCCGTGCGAAGTAGGTGAACACCTTTATGGAAACAACTGTACATGGTCGCGATCATTCCATCGCACCGCCATATTCTCATAAACATCATTATCTGGCTATGCATGGCTATTCACAATAGTTTCGTTTATGTTTAAATCGAAGCTTTTTCTTGGTTATACTCATAACTTTGATTCAACAAAAGTTTTATTTGTTGAAGAGTTACATTGGATAAGAATGTAGATGCAGTATACGGTATAGAGTTGGCAAATGCGATCGTATGTGATGCTATTCAATCACGCCTTAGGCTGGATTTACACTGGTCTGAGACCACGTCTACGACTATGACCACGACTGACAACTTGCGATAGAACATGCACATTGATCACGACCGGCCTCACGATTTTTCGAATCAACCAATAGCAACTGCGTAAACAACAGCCAATAAGAGCTGATGTAGCATACAGATCGTAACAGATGGCCAAATGCCTCCTTTCTATTGGCTATCGTAATGACGTAGCCGCTGAGACCACGACAATATTCAGCAAGTTGAATATTGTCGTGGTCGCAGTAGAGTCGAGAAGCTAGGCCTGATGGGATTGTTTCTATAGCAACGGTCGCGGTTGTGGTCGAGATCACGGTCGCAAGGCCAGTGTGAATCCAGCCTTGCTCCTCGTCTCGCTTTATCCACACGACGCGTCAAGTTGCGACATTTCGATGCAGTGATTCCGGCATTTTGAGCTGCCCTAGTTATTCCGAAACCGAATAGGATTTTGAAAATTTTTAAATTATGAAAAAAAAAGAATATTTATTTCAACAAATATATTCTAATTCAAATTTATGAGTCCAATTATCACCAATCTTATTTTTTATCATTTTTAGGGACCGAACTAGGGGGATATTGACTTATACACGAGTATACAGGTAAATGCCAATTAGTTTGGAGAAAATACGATTTAAAACGGCTTTTTAATTATTTAAATTGTTTCAAATATATAAACAAAAAGAAACGTTCAAATTTACTTGTAGTTTTGTATGAAAATTGGTTAGTGAACCCTATTTAATAATCTCGATGTGATAAGATTTTATTTACCCACTTATAATAAAACCTTTGTAATATTATACTGTATATCAAAACAAAACTAATAGTAAAAAATACCATTTATTAGCACATTTTAATGTAAAGACCTTCGAGATTTATTTCTTTTAACGTATCTTCTTTAGGCTAGCGCTATGACATTCGAAAAATCGGAATGTGTAAATAAGTTCTCATTGCCTAACAGATAAAATGGAATCTAGCCGTCATCGGCGATGTTTTCTGAACAGAATGAATTTATATCAGTCATCGATTCCGATAGAAGTTCAGTGATTTCAGTTAAAATAGCACTAAATTCTCTGACGTAAAATCAACTTAAATAATAAGCTCTCTTCCATCTTATAAAAGAAATCAAGCTGTTTAAAGGCGAAAACCAAAATGAAAATAAATAGATTTGGCGTATAACTTCTATTATCTTAACAATTGAAAAGATTAGGATTATATTTCCTAATCATTGAAAAACTCGACAGTTGTAATATTTAGCATGACGAATGGCGACGATTGTTGGACGTAGTTGATCGTGGTTGCTAATCGAGTACCCGGTTCGTGGCACTTAAATTAACGTTTACCCTTACATTTCCGTATTTAATGCAGATAAGAGAGAATAGAAATTTGTCGACATCTTGTGTTTAAAAATATTAAGAAATCGTTAATTCCTTTAACGGGAAATTTAAGATACTGATGATTTTCTTGACTACTGTACGTGGTACAGACATTTGATTGAAAATATATTTATTGCACATGAATTAATAACTGTTATTGTATCTTTAAGTGGACAAATTATTATTTACTACTATAATGAAAATATAGTATACTCTCGATTATTCGGTATGCGAATTACCCGCACATAATTTTATTTTTTAAAATTTTTATTATGCGTATACACATCTGTTTGCATCATTTTTGGGTTATGAGACAGTGGGACTTAACACAGTAATATATTTGAAAAAATTCGTTCGGAAATTAACATTCCAGCACATGGGAAAACAAGATTGCAAAAAATAGAATGTATTGTTATTTTTATTATATAAAAACAATAGATGTGTAACAATATATTGCTTTTAAACAATAGTTACAGTTGCTTTATAGCAATTCTTAACTATGCAACGCGTATTGTATTCTGATTATCCGTATTTTTCCATTATCTGCATAGCTCGCCTCAATTAGCCCGGAAAATCGAGAGTATACTACTATCAGTTCTCAATTGGAATGCTAGCGTCTTTTCTGTAATACTCTTCCTTTATGCCGCATTGTTTGATATATTATCGTACCGCACAATTTTTTGTTCTATTATAAATACAGTATTATTTTTAATATTATGTTTATTTATTTGATGAAATTATTATTTATTTATTCTTTTATTTACTTTTATTTATTATTATGTTTGTATTTTATTTATTTATTTTCGAAAAAAAGAAATAACGAGCAAAACCGAGATAGTGGATTGGAATCGTTCTCCTACTCCTCCTCCTCCTATTCAAAATAACGTAATAAACATAAAACCGAATTTTTATCCTACAGTACAGAAAAGACCGACTTCATTGGCAGGTTGGTTTCTGTTATCGATTTTGCCAGCTTTCAATATTGAAAACCACTAAAGTGGCCAACAGCCGAAATAAAGACAAAGTCGGTGTTTTATTTAAAATTTTATTCTTCATAATACAGTGGTTTATAAAAGAATAGTTTGAACGTTATTCCCAATATATACAGTCCATTTAAAAAATATCACCATCTATCTTGAACGACAGCATCGAAAGTCAGTATTGAGTCGATGGGAGAGCTGAAGATCATTTATATAACTACGCCGATGATATAGTCCATTAAATTATTCGAGATGTTACAGTAAATTGTCATAAAATAATGATAATTTTGAGAAATAAATTATAAGCTTCGAATAAAATACGATATTAACATGGTTTTTAACACGTAAATTATCGTTAATTTTAAGTCGTTCTCCAAAGGCTGCGTGATTAGACGTCAAACTAAGCAAACTGTATTGAATGTTTATTCGAAACTGAAAACCCAGAGGCACGATTACGTAAAAATAAACATCGTTCTCATTGACGCTTTATATCGAAATCGACTGTTCCGTGCGCATTAATCCCGTCACAAAAGTTGGTAATACGCCGCTCCCATAAACTCAATACTAACTTCCGATGCCATCGTCAAGTATAGTGACAAGTATTACGTTATGTACACACAATATTTTAAATTATTTACACGCGTATTTTCCCACGTAAATTTCTAAAGTCGAACAATTTTTTAACACAGCATCGTAAAGTATGCATAATAAAAAGTGGCCAGGATAGCGGTTAATTCGGCTACACAATATATTACAAATATACAAGTAAGTTTATAAGTAAGGCGATAGGATATGGGGAACAGAGAAATTTTATTCGTTAAATGGGAACATCAGGTTCAATTTGAACCACCGGCTGGGGACGATTTTCGTATAACTGTTTTAAAGTAAAAGCCAGTTTAGCAGAAAATGTTAGCCTAGTGTAGTATAGTGTAAAGGCAGTTTCACGTAGCCAGCGACAGCGATTTGCTATGCATTAAAATCAGCGAGTTGAGTTTTGAGAGAAAAGCAGCGACTAAATCGAAGTTGAGATTGTAGCTGCGATAAAATTGTACTTACCACATAAAATGCGAATTTTTTAGCTATAACTCTCTCTCAGCTGGCAACGAGGTTCTAGAATTAAATTAATATGTAGAAACGATCAGTGTTTGTGAAATATAAGTCGCTATTTTTGTCCATTTCAAGTATCTTTTTGTTCTGATATATCGCCATAATTACTTATACAGGTGGACGTCCTTCAATTTGTTAAATTACAAAGTTCCCTATGTGGCGAAATCTAAGATGGGGTCACTGTTCTTCAAAAATCACTGATTTTCAGCGAAAATATCCAGTCGAGTTGGATATAGGCGATAATGTCTTTTCTCGCCAAATTCTGGCCTTTTTGCGAATATCGCCGAGATGCGCGATAACATTGTGATAGCGATTGCGACAAAATAACAACAATAATCGCATGTTTTTTCTCGCTTCTCGCAAATCTCTGGCTATATGAAACCGCCTCTAGTGTAATGGGAATTATATTTCAAGATACGAAACCGGTGTTCAAACTAGTAAGTAAATCACTGTAATTGGGGAATGGCTTTTATGGGGAAGGCTAAAGTGGGAAATATTGAAAGCGTGGCTACGATGGATGTTCCAAGATTATTCTGTTAACAAGATTAATTTTTCAGGGTGTTTGCCGAGTGGCGGGACTCTGACCCGCGCCGGATGCCACAAGCCACCTCCTCCCATCCGGCGGTCGTCTTCGCTGTCCACTTCCAGTCCGCCGCAGTCGGAGTCGGTGATACTCCGAAGAGAGGCGTCGGAATCGTCGGCCAGGTCTTCCGGCGGAATTCCGGCCGAAAGCACCTTTCGGCCCCGATCTACCGGCGCTAAATCCGGCGAAGAGAGCAGTAAGTCGCCGCCCACCCTCAACGACAGCTACACAGCCATCAGAGTGTCGAGAAAAGATGCGGGAAGATCGGGAAGCGGTACTCATCCGGCTGTACCTTGTGCCTCTTCCCCCGTGCCTTGCGAACCACCCACGGCTCACGCCCAATTGATACAGGCCCTCAACGCCAGACTGTCGGTTCTGCAACATCCGGAACCAACGGATCATGGTTCCAAGGGAAAGGATCCGTTCTTCAATCCCTTCTCTCAAGATTTCAACTACAAGTCGGCCGTCCCTCCGGCCTACGGAATGGCTCACACATTGGCTCATCCGCCGAAGAAATCCGGCCGAGCTCAGTCTCTGACGGCCAACGACCGAGAGGCTTTCATCCAGAGCTTGAACGCTCGCTTCGCGCAAAGTCAGCAGGCTGGCTTTCGCACGGTCCAGAGGAAACCGTCTCTGCAAGAACCCTCGCTGCGGATCAAGCACACCTCGGGACACAAACCCCTGCCGCAGCAGATGGCTCATCGGCGAGCCTCCCAGCCCAGCCTGGATCAGCTGCACCAGGTGGCGGCCGGCCTGGCCTGTCCCCCGGAACTGGGCCACGACCGTTCCAATAAACAGAATTTCCTGGCCACTCTCAACGCCAAGTTAGCTCAACAGCCGGGGCAGGCGGAGAGAAGATGTTCGTTGCAGTTGGAGGTGGAACCGGGCCTGGCGCGCGCCCGATCCCGGAAGATGACGGACAACGGACATCCATCCAGCAGCGAGGCGGCCGCCCGAGTTCAGAGCTGGCTGGCCAGCCGGGGCTCGGCCGAGGAGGGCCCCGTTTGTCGAGAGACGCTGTTGTGTCAGATTCGGCAGGGGATCTCGCTGCGCAAGGTGCCGAGCAACGACCGATCGGCCCCCAAGTTCTGATCCAGCCAGCCTACTTACCACTAACCATAGCGTTTAGCGTCGATTATTCGTTAGATGTAGCCGATACAGTAGCCAGCACTCAGCTATTAGCCCGAGTTTTACTATCGGCCGCCATCTTTACTGCCGGCATTCGCACCATTGTTTGCATTTACAGTTGGTTATTCGACGTCACAGTATTACCGTTTGTACAAAATGGACGGCCTTTTGATACGTCTTTCGCGTTTAATTCAATATTTGTTTGGAAATTCCTTCCCGTCTTGGTTGCTGTTTGTAAATATTCCGGGCCCAGTGCCCTCCTGTATATAGGTAGATGTAATTTAACGTTATCCTTTTCGCCACGCTTAACTTGGTAAGATTCCGAATCTTGGTTTACTAGTCGGTAGCCGAAAGGGAATTAGTTAAGTGTCGTAACCCAGTCCAGTCTAAGTGACTTAGAATTGTCTAGTAAAACACTTAACCTTCCATCCGGACCACCGACAACGCTCGGTCGTCCTCTTCTATCCAACTCGATAGCTTCTGTGTTGTCATGTCTTTTGGGACATGTAACGTTGTCAAAAAAGGGTAAATAAAGTTAATCGATGTCACACTTTCTCTTCTCTTTTTTTTGTTGCCTTAAGAACCGACGCTCGATTGAATCGGGGCTTCCGCTCTTCCCACGCCGTTCATGTCGATGTATAGAGGATCTCGTTCTTCTTTCGGCCTCAGGGTGTCGGAGGGCCACCGTCCTACTCGCAAGTTTTCTTCCGACATGGCTTTAATCAAGCGCTTGAAGCGTTTATGCTGGTAATGGACTCGGTTTAGTTCCGCTATTTCGGTCCGCAGTCGGATGGGATCTGTTTGGCTTCGTTGCCGAAAGTCGCCGAAGGGAGGGCGTGGCACCACTTCCCCGGTCTCTGGAGCCGAGGAGGACAAAGTGTCTGAGGGTGCCGGACGGCAGGCGGCCCCCAAAACAGGCACTGATTCGGTTCTGACCACACTTCTAAACAGATGGCTAGGGAGTCCGGTGGCTGATTGGTTCACTGGCGGACGAATATTTCTGGGTGGAAGTGGTGGCACCGTTTCTCGGGCGGGCGTCCCGGCCGCGTATTGGTCCAGTTCCTCGTATAGGCAGTCGTGGTCCGAGGAAGCCGAATACAGGTCGGCATAAAGATGAGAATCGAAAGACCGGCTGGGCGGACCCAGAAAGTCGAAATCGTCTAGCGGGGTCAGCAGCGGCGACGACGGTGGCGAAAGAGAATCGTCGTCGGCCTCCGGCGCCCAGCTGCTGGTGGAGTTGAGACTGCAATTGAGGGCCCGATCGGGCCAGGGTGGATATCCTCCAGAGTCCGGAGTTTGGGTGCCGGTAGAGCCCGAACTGCCCAGAGAGTGTCGCTGGTCTTCCAGTTCATCGTCGGTGGTGGCCCCGTTCTGGGGTAGCGGATGGTAGTCGTCGAATTGGATTAGATCCACCTCTTCGAGGGGTGCGTCCAGCAGAGATTCGACCGGACCGCCGGCTCGCGTGGCCCGGCTCAGTTGCTGCAGAATGGACATGGATTCGACGCTATAGAACTGTAGCTGTCCGCTCGTTCTGTGGGGGTGGCTGTTAAAAAAAGAGTGGCCTATTAATCCAGGGAATAAGATACCATTACGAAATCTCCATTTTGTCGAGCGAGAGTTCCGTCGGTCGGAACGATGGAGATAAAAGCAATTGTCATGGTTTGATAACCCGGATTAGAAAAGCCACTTACCTGATGATCAGAGAGAAGACCTTGTAGGCGTCTTCCTGATTGACTTGAGGAACCAATTGATATCGTTTGACGCTGCTCAGGGGCCATTCGGCCAAAATTCTGCCGCTGTCGGGACTAGAGAGTGTCATCTGATGGCCCTCGATCGACAAGTGTCCGTATCGTCCCAACATTCCCGTTTGGCAGCTGAAATCGTTGTCGATCAGCGAAACCCGATGACTTCCTCGGTAGGCTAGATGATAAAAAATTGGCCAGTTTAGAGAAAGGATTTAATCGTCCGATACGGATAGGCAGGGCCGACTTCTTTATTTTACAAAATGCAATGGACGATCTTTGAGATAATATAGTCAATTTTTCAGTTTTTGGATTAGTATCACTTACTATTTAATTACGCATTTTATAACTTCTAGAATACGAAGTTCTGGGAATATCATAGTCGGATTGTGGCTAACTAATATCGCAGCCACGTGGAAACGCTTCGGCTTATCACTCTGGAGAACCCGGATTAGAGTCTGGTCCCACCCCTTACTAATCTCATCTGGTCAGGGCCAGGCTCGTCAATCCCGTCCTCCATAATCCGGCTGACCCCTCCACAGGGATAGGCAGCCTGTGGAAGGGCTACTTTTCATTCTGAAAGAATACTATCTAGTGACAAAAAAATATAGCGTATTCTCCATAATCCGGCAGTAGCCTAGCCAGGAAAAAAAAAGAAGGGCACTATAATGCAAATAATTAAATCGCTAATAATTTAAATGATTGATATATATATTTATTTATTTGCTGTCTAAACGATGGCGCATGTGCACCGGTCCCTCTACCCAAACACACACGATATTTGGTCAGATAATAGTACTGTATTGGGAAATAATGTCCATTAGGAGATACGGTTGTGATAAAGATTACCTGATGTAAAATCGAGTCTTCAGTCGACCCTCTCCCGATGAGGGCATCTGTAAATATAATTCTGATACCGGGTTAGACTAATCTGAACGTGACGAAATATCAAAAAGTTTTACCGATTTTTGCGGAGTTCCGTTTAGCGTCGCAAACGCATTTGATCAGTTATTTCCGCTAAATGGAATAAAGGCCTCTGGTATCATAATCCTGAAGAAAGTTTTGCGGCTCTAAGGTGAAAACTGGCCAGTGGCGAGGGGAATTTTAAAAAAAAAAATATAGAAGGAAGATTCCATTCCTTCATTTTCGGAAGTGAGATGTTGATAGAATAATTATTTCCTATATTTCATTTGCTGAAAAGAAAAATGTATGGCCAAGAGCGAAAAATTGACTAAGACAGCCCGTTACAGTTTGAAGATGAGAATTAAATCGACCGTTATACCCTTGCCAGTTTCAGGCCTAAACAAAATCCACCCATATGGGAATATCGGCCATCGCTCATTTCTAACGATTGCAAAAATTACTGCATTTCTCCCGTCGCCATTAAATACCGGAGTGGCTAGAGTTACGGACGTCCATTTGAGCTGATCTACTCTTAAAACTTTAAATAACATATTCGATATGTTATTTAAAATTTCACAGATTCCTAAAGTTTAGATGTATATGTTGCCTAATTACGCGCTTTATTATATCGCGGTATCTGATATTTGGCGAAAAAACTTGATAGAAAGCGCATGTTGTAAACATCGCAATAAGGAATCTCATTCTGTGTTCATTTCTGTGTGGAAACATTTAAATTTTCGTAACTTATAGGATTTAAAATGGCCATTACAGAATGAGAGATCTCGTATAAATTCGTACAATCAAATCCCGATAAAACGCCCCCGTTAAGCCGCCACCCTCATTGACCGCCAAGAAATTTGGCGAAACTGATCTTATGCTAATGGTATAGGCAAACCCCGATAAGACACCATTTAAGTTAAACCGGTTTAACTGTAATCTGTATTAACTAATGCCAGTGTAGAAAGGGTATTAGCCTGGTCAGTATGTAGTCAGCTGATTGCCAGTTTCAGGCCTAAACAAAATCCACCCATATGGGAATATCGGCCATCGCTCATTTCTAACGATTGCAAAAATTACTGCATTTCTCCCGTCGCCATTAAATACCGGAGTGGCTAGAGTTACGGACGTCCATTTGAGCTGATCTACTCTTAAAACTTTAAATAACATATTCGATATGTTATTTAAAATTTCACAGATTCCTAAAGTTTAGATGTATATGTTGCCTAATTACGCGTTTTATTATATCGCGGTATCTGATATTTGGCGAAAAAACTTGATAGAAAGCGCATGTTGTAAACATCGCAATAAGGAATCTCATTCTGTGTTCATTTCTGTGTGGAAACATTTAAATTTTCGTAACTTATAGGATTTAAAATGGCCATTACAGAATGAGAGATCTCGTATAAATTCTTACAATCAAATCCCGTTAAGCCGCCACCTTCATTGACCGCCAAGAAATTTGGCGAAACTGATCTTCCTTATGCTAATGGTATAGGCAAACCCCGATAAGACGCCATTCGCCAGTAGAAACGTCTAAACAAATATTCCTTTTGGTGTTGTATTTGTCTTCGTTAATCCGCCAGGGAGATGTAAGGTGACTTACATCCCGAAGTTCATCAGTATTGTGTATACAATATTAAAAGCTCTCTGGATTCATTTGTAACCGGGGGGTGGGAGAGATGTAGTTAACGGTTAATCATGTGTGTCTCAGCCTGGTTTACACCTAGGTAGTACAAAATTTAAGATCGTAAGAACCAGTTTCCATCGTTTATTGCACACCGAGCAAATGATACTATAGTAAGCTCTATACATTGCGTTCAGTGCTGGTCCTAGGGTAATCGGTGCCCTGCTGCAAAGTTCTTTTATAGCGCCCCCTATATATTTTTTAAACACTAGTGGATAATTTTCGGGTAATAAAAATAATCAAAATATATATATTGCTGTTAATGATTTAATTTAAATCTTTATAGAGTACCTAGTATACAATATATTGTAATTAATTACACAAAACATTACATAAATTCTTAGCAGTAAACACAAAACAAAACGGATTTACTCGTATTATAAATTCTTAATAAAATTAAATTTAAAATTTATAAGCAAACATTAATATTAAAAATTTTATTTTTCTGGCTTTTATATTTAGTTGCAAAATTGCTCATAATAAACAGCATATATTTTATTTAAAAAAATAATCTTGTAAGGCGCCCCTCATAACAGGCGCCCTGATGCCGTGCATTACTTGCATCGTGTCTTGGACCAGCCCTGATTGAGTTACGTAGACGCAGTGTTTCTCAAAGTGTGGGTCGCGATCTCATAAAGTATAGTTTTTTAGAAATAAGTTTGATTGCTAAATATAAATACGCTGTATTTTATATATTAAATTTAGTAAATTCGGAGTTCATTTTCATTTCTATACTACACGTGTTTTCGATAAATCGCCAACCCCGATTAGCCGCCAAAATAGTCCCCAAACGGATGGTGGCGTCTTTTCAAGGTTTGACTATACTATATAACTATACAATACATATAAAGTATATATGTTGTATTTATGAATACCGCTATTCAATATGAGTTCTCGTTCCGAAATGATGATGGCCATCCTAAATCCTGTATGTAAAGTTATGTAAATTTATATGTTAGAATGCAAACGGCTGTCATAGTTTTGACATTAAAAGTTAATACAGTGATTCGAGATGATGCTAAAATAAGGATTTATAGTAATAAAGGTAAGAATACTAGCAGCGATATAATAATAATGTTCATAAAACGCGTAATTATGTGGAACCAACAATTTGGAATTTTGGAAACCTTCAATAGCAACACAACCGTAACGTTTGAGTAGTAATAAAATTTCAAAATAAGATAACTTATAGTAAGTCATCGTAACGTGACATCGTGTTGGGAGACCTGCAAGAAGTAACAACGCGACACTAATTTGCACTAACAATTGAAAACAAAATTTGGAGTAGGTTCGCCCAACTCGACGTATGTGCTGTAGTTAACGGCAGCTAAAAATTTGACCATTTTTGATTCAAAATACTTCGCGGTAGTGGCAACCAGTTTCGTAATAGATGGTCTCGAAAATTGCTACCCGAGACCAAACTAGTGGTTACCAGTCTACACGGTCTATGAAAGATAGAGTAGTTTGACGTTATTTCTTAAAATAACGTATAAGAGAGGATAGATGAAGACGACTGAAGATGAATATATTACTTACCGGTTTTTAATTGGATGAGTGGACTGGGAGGCCAAAGAAGATCTCTAATGGCGGCCATCCAATCCTGACTTTGAGTTTCGCTGGCTCCGGCCAGGTGCAAGAGCGGACCGTCATCTTGAGCCATGCTGAAGGCGTGTCGATGAGTCCGAGACCGACTACGATACACTTGACACAATCGAGACGAAAAAGTCTTCCAGAACAGGCAGTTTTTGTCTTTCTGGCTGTGGTGGGAATAAATCTGCACCACCAAAGTGGGCGGTCCGACCAAGCTCAAATCGGCGCTGGACAGCACCACCCAGCGTTTCTTCCATGTCTGAAAATACGAACAGTTTATCAGCTTTCTAAATAGTGGTGATAGGCCCAAGCCGAGCGGTCTAAACTTATTCATTCCGCGCAAACCGTAAACAGTAGGCGTCTAAATGAAAAATTTACATTACCTTCCAGTTCTTCAGGCCTCGAGATTTACTGGGTATCTTGACGTCTAAGTATCCCGTTTGGCAAACGGCGGCCATCCGGCCAGAATAACGGTGTAACTATTGTCCTCCCCTCCCTCCCGGCTGGATTTTATCCGCTGGCAATGGACTTTGACGTTCTTATCGGAGAAGATGGAATCGGCCGGCAGGGGTGTCGTCATCGCCAGTGGGGGTAAGATTATCGAATCTGTCTGCCGTTTACCAAACCGTTCCAGGAATTTTATGATCAAAAGCCATTTCCTAATGTTCTCTCTTTGGAAAGCTGTGGCCAATAATTAGAATCGGTGGGCTGGATAGATGTAAAATGGCTCATCTATTAGCGGGTTATCTACAAGTTTGGATAGACGGATAAATGCCATACTAACACCATTATCTATGTACCGGGAAGTGGATGGCGATGAGAGTTACGAAACACCTTAACAACGCAAAGTACAACCGTGGATTGAGAAAGAGTCATTCCACCACTGCGGAAAGATTATTTTCTCCGTGCTTAAGCTATAATAATCAATGATTACTTTTTAAGTTGTGCAAATGGTATCGCGTCTGAGTTTTTGGCCTAGTTCCAGTTGAATAATTATGATAGAATTTGGGTTATCTTTCTTTTGTCAATGCATACTTAAACAAACTATAGTTTAGTTTACATTGTCCCACCAAAACATTCGATTCTCGAAACGACACTATCGACCGAATGGCCGCGTGTTTAAATCATTCGTTTACTACCTTGCCAATCTGTGGCCAACAACGCCCTTTTCAGGCAAGCTCGGGTTCGACTTAACAAACTCTCGAAATTTTCATTTCATTCCACTACGGATGCTTTTTCTGGATTTTATGCCGCTTTTCATTCGGCCAACGCTAAGTGGCGGACTATACAATACTTACTAAAGGCCACCCTCGTTCCTAGTACGGTCAGGTGGAGGATAGAAGTTCAAAGAGCCTGGACCCCTCCTAAAAACTGAAGATGTGGAAATCGAATCTGGATCCTGCAGAGTGGAAGCGGAGCAGACTTCCACCATGACCATCCGTCCGACTTTCAGTGGAGCGGACAGCTAATCCGCGGAGGAATTGATTGGGCTGTCCAGAACAAAGATCTAATCGCCGGAGCCTGTTTAGTGCCATTTTCCAAATCTGTTGATTATTGGTCGCGTAGAAATGCTTTTCTTCTACTCTGGAGTGGGAAATCCGAAGCGCTTTCTGTTTCGAATTCATGTCTTGGGTTCCACTCATAAAAATTTATCATAAAGTACAGCCCCACCCGTCCATGCTCGCCTTCAACATCCGGATGGGCTGCATGTAAAACGGCGTGTTCGTCCCGCAACTTTTAGTACTCTTATGGAATGGAAGTGGCATCAATTTTGATTGGGAAAACATCTGTCGTGAGTCAGCCGGAATAGAACGTATTATGAATGTTGCAGGCTCAATCCCCAGTCCCATACCATGTTTTTTCAGGAGGTCCGGGCTCATCTCTTTGAATCCCTTTCCCAGTAGGGGTGTCCACTCCTCAACCATTTATTACAGTACATAGCGAGTAGAAAGTGGTGTAAAAACACACACAACATACGACGAGTCAACTAGAAGATTGAAAGGTGGGGTTCAACGACCAGGCCTGGATCATTCTTGAAAATCCCCGGAATTGAACCCGGCAAGGTGGCGACGTATCTTTTTATCGCGTGGCCATATTTGTCGTGGAATTGCATTTTAATACATCTGACAGTCGGCCAGATTGATGCGTGGAAACGCTTTCGCTTTCTACCCGGGTTCGATTCCGGGTCTTATCTCTGGAAAAGTTTATTCATCGGGTCCGAGTCTGACCGATGATACCTGTTTCCCATCCGGCTGAGTCCTTCGCCAGGATGAGCAGCCTCTAGGAGGGTTGTTATACCTAGTCATTTAATTGCCATTGTTTAGAAAATGACGTCAAAAGAAGCAAAGATATTACACCGAATTTCTAAGAAATAGTTAAAATGGAAAACCATTGGGAAAATTGTCATACGAGAAATATGGCCGTAGGGAGTGAACGGCCTCATGCGCAACCAGTAATCGATGCTTGGTGAATTATAGCTTTCGATCGAACGACTGGCCAAAACTCGTAAATGACTCGACGGCCGGATGGCTGCGTGACAAAGCTATGGCTTACAAACCTGGAGGATCCAGTCCCACATCTCCAGTTTTCAGGAGGGCCGGGTCCGGCTCGTTGTACTCCATCCTTCAACCATCCGGTTGACTACATTCTGCCTGCCTGTGATGGGGTCTATTAAGTGACCGCCGGCAGATAAAATATGGCAACTTAAACTAATAACCATTCGATTTTTTTTCAGCCGACTAGCGCGATTAAACTCCATTTTCCGTTTAGTTTAGCATCTGAATCATCAGAGTTTCAGTAGAGAAAACTGGATAATATTGCATCATAAGATTTATCGCCGCCACGAATTCTAGATTTAGTAACTGGTTTGCAAGTGGCGGCTATTTTTACCCTTACCGGACTAGATCCATCCATCCCCGAGTATGTGGCAAAGATATTTGGGATTACGATTTTGAAACGATTGACACCCTTCAACTTATATCGATCTTTAAATTAACGCCTAAGTATCTCGGATGGCTATATTTTGTCCAAGTTTTTGCAACTTAAACCGAACACTGATTTTATCAAAGAATGTAGAATCGGCTGAACCTACCTGTTCGTCTACTGAAGGGCGGCAGTCTAAGTGTGTTTAGTTCCACCCTGGAGGACCGGGTTCAATTCCTGGTTCCCAACTCCAGATTTTTTCAGGAGGATCGGGCCTTATCCATTGAATCTCATCCTCCCATTGACGATTGGCTCGTTGGAGCTGGAATATCCGTTTCGTGTCTGCACATCGAAGATATCATAGATTCTTCAATGTGCAGGGATCAGTAAGAGCTCTCTCATAGAAAGTTGTTTACGTTGTGATAAATTCTAAAATTCCCTATTCCCCATTATTCTTCTTTAATCCGGCTAACCCATCGATGACTTGCCGCTTTATGTTTGTTCACGTTGTGATAAATTCTAAAATTCCCTATTCCCCATTATTCTTCTTTAATCCGACTATATAAAGCGGCATCGATGACTTGCCGCTTTATATAGTCCTAATGGCTAGCGAGCGATGGAACAATATCATGCCTACCACGGTTCACGTATATCGTGATGGAATTGTTTTTCGAATGACAGTTGCGTGAAAGCGAATAAGGCCGGTAAATTCGATATCTAATCGTTATTACTTATTGACAAGTTTCTGGAAATTCGTGCCGATTTTTATGCTCATTTCAATTACAAAACGAAATATGTAAACATAAAAATTACATATTTCTGGTCCTATGACTACTATACCTGTTTAGTCTTAAATCATTTATTAGTGTGTATTAAAATGACTTCCTCTATCGCCGACATGTCGATGGGTGCCATTTTTATTCACGTTATCTGTACACAAAGCTGCATAAATTATCGGTATAGGTCATTACGTATAATAGTTTATTTCGTCCGGCTATGTCAAATCTATCCATCTTGTTAATCCTTCGAGTATCTCATCTTTATTTCAATAAAGATGCATTTTGTCAGACATTCTCACTCTTACCCTACCTCCCAAGCGTACTCAGCATTCAAACTAATGTTTGTTCTTTCCGTTCTCATCATTCAACCCGGACTTTCTCAAACATACTTCCAAAGTGCATAAACTTATTCACCTCTTGCAGATTCACTCCATTAATTCCATCTCGCAATCATACGTTCCTCATCCACTCGCCGCTTTCACTATTCAGGCTCTACTTGACGTGCCTCAGATACTTTTTTTCCTCTTAGCACATGATATCACGCATTTCCATTACAATTCACCATAGAGTCGTTAGCCATCTCCCTGGCCACGTTCAACGCGCTTTCCTTAAATTCTGTCCACATCTTCCCACGCGGCGCATATTATCATCCACTAGATCTAGTGTTTCTTCACACTTTCCTACACGACTCTCTTCACAAGCATATCCTATGCATTAGCCTGTACTTTTCGTTCTGCATTCTTGTATCCACCGAAGATTCATTCTGAAAATCATCAATTGATGATGCCATCTAATTTCTGTATCTGTCATTACTCTCGCGCCCTTCTCATCATACAGTTAAATAAACGAATACCTTTTGATCTATCAGGTAGCTGGGCCGAGTAGGTCGATGGACAGTCACGCGTTCGAAGTGTTGGAAGCAAACAAGCCCTTTACACGCGCGAGTCCAACATGGCTTCCGTTGTTACCACCATCCAACCGCAGTAAGCGTTACAGGCCGCGTACACCCATCCACTCATTAATTAACCGGACGTTTATTCGACCGATACGGTTCGCATCATAAATTTTCCGATCCCGAATCGTTCCACGAACGAGAGGGAACGGGCAACTCAAAACGCGCGTTAATGCACGAGAGCCGGGGATCCGAGAAAAATTTCCATGGTAAAACGTAAGAGAATTTCTGTCGACACATCGTTTAATTTTCTATCGAATTTTATAAATAAACTTATTATTAAGTGCCGGGTGATAAGTAAACAAGTGGCGTTCGCTTCCAATTCTCAACACAAAACGTTCATTCACACAAATGTCAACAATGGATAAAACGGGAAACAATGAAGAGATAAGCGCGACCTAGCTCCATTTGGCCAACTCTTATCTACCAAGTTGAAAGTACTCTCGGTATTTTATCGAATCCGACCTCCCACCTCGGTCCGCCATCGGCCTTACCCCACCCCTCCGATTTAATTAACAAATGCAAATTTTGGCCCGTCGCTTCCGACGGCGAAGAATTACGCCCACGCTCCACGTTTATTACTATTCATTTTATATCCCTATCCGTACGCCACCACCACCAATATGGCGACGGAACGTAATGAGTGGCCGTCGATGGCGTAGTTTCGGAATTAACGGGGATAAATGTTTTTCGACGAGGGCGATTCCCAAATAAGAGATAACATTGTTGGAAAATTTGTCGGCTAAGTAATTTGAAGTATCTGGCAGATAATCTATCTCAAACAAACAGCCGCTTATAAATAATGTTTCCAATTCTGTACTTTCCAAATTTGGTTTCGAATTACCTGGTTCAATCACACACAGGTATTTTTGGCGGTCCATAGCGGATTGATCATGCATGGCCGTTGTTTCTGTATTGAGACGAATTACGTTTAAGAAGAGAGGAAATGCGAGAGTGAAACTGCTGTTACGCCAACATATCGTATCCAGTTTCCAGGAAATCATCGAGATTTACTGTTACGCCGGATAACTAACTGTTGTGAAATAACGTATCGACATTATAGGAAAAAAATAAATGGCTATTATGGTTTCGCACTAAGCTTTTAAGAAATAACCGCGATAAATCGGTCTGGAACCACCGTGCTACAGATCATTCATCGCGTCTCTACTCCAGTTTACGCTGCATCGAAGTACTTAATTGATGCGGTCAATTTAAAACTAAATTATTATCGGTACATCAGCCAACATCGAGAACATTCGCAAAAATACTTCGTTGGAAGGGAAATATCTTGTTTTACAATATTAAAATTTTATATGTTTGTAATGAAAAATTTTTACTCAGCGCTGTTATTTCAATTAATTAACAACCGGTTGGGTGTTTTTTTATACTCTAAAAGATAATTATCTACGACTTATTATCTTGACCAGGGCCTGTTCAACATACGATCGAGCGGAACGTTCGCTCAGGACGCCGATATTTAAGGGCCGTTTGTTGTTATTATTGTAGCAAGTCACAATTTTTTATATAATTTAAACGGTGAGCGGACTGGCACCCAGTCCGCTTACCGAAATGTAAGTACATTTCGTAAAATATTGTTTAAAAAAATAAAAGTTTTGTAAAGTGCGATATATTTATGAATTTATTTATTTTTCAAAACTGGTGACTTGAGAGGGCGCAACGAAAATTTCCGCTCGGGGCGCTAAAAGCTCTAAAGCCGGTACTGTCATCGAGTAATACTTAAAATAAGCACTACGCTATTATAATGCTATATATCCCCGTGGGTATGGGGGTTAGAATATACCCAGTCTGACCCCGCGTGTCGTAAAAGGCGACTAAAGGGGTCTCGTACCATTCGGTGGTTGTCCCTGGAGTCTCATTCGCGGGTCCCTACACGGAACCGGGACTGCTGGCGGTGCCCAAATCCGTCCCTAGGGACTGCTATGGGACCCCATACGGACACCGGCCGCCTGCCTCGAACCAATCCTCGTATTCGGAGGAAAAAGTCCCGAACTAAAACCTCCATATTAATCGCAATAAAAAAAATTTATAATGCTATCTGGGTACACATTATTGCTTAACGTGTTGCATCGAATTGAGAAAGGGTGACGGTTTCTGTTGGAACCGACTATTCTCAAACGGTTACGTATGGCTTTCGATCAATTTCTAATAATGGCCTCGATAACAATTTATCATGGTTTTTATTTAGCTGCAGCTGTAAAACATTCAGCCGGTTGGGCAGATTGTAACCGCGATTTTCCGTTTTGTTTCCCCCATCAGCGGTTATAAAACGTCCTAGTATTTTTAACCATCGGTTCGCTCGAACCGGCCTAATGATGGCGCTGGCTCTACCTTATCGCCGTTTAAAATTAATATATCCGAAACGGTTAAGAAGCGAATAAGCGGTATACCTCAAAACAGACCGAATAAAAATTCCAGAGTTTTTCATTCGACAGCTACAAATTTTAATTCGCACCGTGTCTAAAAGATCTTTTACACCAAGCGGAAGCGTTAACGTTTGCGCGCGCTTTCGTCATAGCTCCTCATTTTTGCACCATGTTTGCTAGTTAGCGCAAAAGGGACTATGACGAAAACGCGCGCAAACGTCAATGCTTGCCCTTGGTGTAAAAGAGCTTTATTACATTTGAATTTGCCTTTCGTTAATACTTCGTTCCTTTAACCGACCGGGTTTATTTGTTATCTGGTAAACATGATTTCCTGGCGGGTTCTCGGAGTACACCTTCCTCGTTTCTTCATAAATTGATGATTTTTTATTCTCGATAGTTCAAAATTCATTCACGATGCGATTCTATTATTATTATACGCTGCAGTTGGCGTAGCGATTAATGATTTACTTTTCATTGTTGTCTCATGCCATTTTCCTATCGAAGATTATTAGGTGGTGGAACTTTCTCTGAACCGTCCACGTGGGATCTAGAATCCCATTCCTCCAAGCAATCAGTTGCTTGGAGTAATGGGATTCTTCGATCAATCTCCTCAGAAATGTAGCCAGCCGATGATTGGTCTTATAATTGGTGCTGCCAGATACGGTATATTCCACGCGCCATGGGAGGTTGTCGTCCATCGAGTGACCGAAGTGATCGAAATATTCGACACGATCACACCTTGCGATAGACGCGTATGGCGTTTCTACCAAGAAATCGAAGGAGAAAGCGACAGATTTACAACGGTATTTATTAACAAAAAGTAGGCCGAGCTAGCGAAATTTGTGCCAAAAGTCCATTTTCGGTGATGATGTTCTATTTTCGATACGGGGTCAATTAATGAGTTGTACGGACAAATTTCGCTATTCGGTAGGTTATTTACAATTTCGGAGGTTGAAATTCTCGAAAAATCGGCGAGGGTGCTAAAAGCGGGTCCGGAAGGTAGAAAACTTTCCTAAAATCTTCCGACGAACTGTCGACGTCGACCAGGAAATCTGGTCAAAATCCTAGCGAGTATGGGGAGCGGGAGAACGGTCGGACGGGCTCAGGCTATATGGCACATTTCTTTGGTGTCGATGTTGTTGGGCCCGTACTTCAGGAGGTTGTGCATGACGGCCCGAGCCAAGTAGCTGGCCGTTATTTTAGAGGGGGCGTTGTAGAAGGGTGTCATGTCCGAGCTGTTTTCGGCTATCTCTTGAGGTCGATCCTTCTTGAAGGTGACGAAAGCCTCGTGGACCAGCTGCCGAATAGAGACACATTTATCTCATGCGCCTGGATCGCTGTAAAATAGCTAGACACTTACCTTATCCATATCGACGGGTTGGCCGAAGGATAATTCGGGATTCCTCTTCAGCACCAAGTATACCACCATGATCAGCTACAAAATAATATTACGTTAAAGTCGGATAGTGTTCGATCAGTAGGGCTACTGACCAACCTAAATTATAATAGAAAAACCAGAAAACGATCAGCAGACTAAAGGCCTACCACTTACTTCTACCAAAATCTGTCGGTATTCGGGGGCAGATATTCTGTTCAACAGCATTTCCACCTGCAGTGCGAAGTTGAGTTCGTACACCGTCATCTCCGAAAGTGTAGGTTGCTGAAGGAAAAAAAAGGAATTAAAACGCCAGCCGCCATTGGCCGCAACGTTAATACAGTATATTCACCTGAGGTAAGTGATGTCCGGCTACGATGATGCCCGAAGGTGTCCGAGTCATGACGTCCCACACCCGATCGTAGAAATTTCTAGGAACTCGACACAAGGCGCCTTCGATCTGTCTTTGTTGATGAGCCGTCATCCTGTTAAAACACAAAAACCTCCAGTTAGCCACCATCGAATGGCCATCCAGCCGAGCCGAGATACAAAGTTTACTTGGTGGAAGCGCCTCCGTCGAAGGTACCCAACACTTTGAACAGCACTTTTCGTAAGTCGCTAGGAGACAGACTGTGCAGAGCCTAAGCGAAATGTCAACGGATTAGATTGGCGGAACCTTTCCGTTTCGATTTCTTAACACTTTACACTTACTGGAGGATTTTCCTCGAGAAACTTCAGATACAGAATCATGGCTTGTATGATCCAGCTAGGTATTAAAGAAAAATTTATTACATCGACTGCCTGAGTGTCCTAAAGGTGTGTGAAAATATTTAGTATGGCCGACTTTCCGCCAAAAAACTTAATAATCGCGTTTTTTAAAAATTAACTCGATTCTGAAGAACGCATATTAAAGAAAAATTTATTACATCGACTGCCTGAGTGTCCTAAAGGTGTGTGAAAATATTCAGTATCGCCGACTTTCCGCCAAAAAACTTAAATAATAATCGCGTTTTTTAAAAATTAACTCGATTCTGAAGAACGGATTTAAGAGTAGGGTATTTTTGAACTGGATTGGCGCTTTATCACCGAACCCCTCGTTGGAGGTTCGATTCCGAAACGTTTCGGCTTTCCATTCTGGAGGACCCGGGTTCGAATCTCGGTCCTACCTCTTGAAAATATTTATCATGGGGTCCGGGCCAGGTTCGATGATCCCCATCCTCCACCACCATCCGCTGACCTCTCCACAAGATCGTCCGGGGGCCCTAGTCTCGAGTTTATCGTGTTACAACGCATTCCTGTTAGCAGTATCACGTGCCACCAACTATCATGTTTAGACAGAATTGATAAGTTGGTGTCACGTGATACTGCTAACACAACTGCGTTGTAATACGATAAACTCGAGACTAGGACCCCAGATTGGCTGCGTGGAAACGCTTCGGCTTTCCACTCTAGGGGACCCGGGTTCGAATCCCGGGTCCAACTCCTTGAAAATTATCATCATGGGGTCCGAGCCCGGATCGTCGATCCCCGTCCTCCACAATCCGGCTAACCCCTGCGCAGGGGTGGGCAGTCTGTGGAAGGGCTTGTTTCGCTCCGCCACATAGTATTCTTCCAGAATAGAAAGCGGCGTCATCTATTGACAACACTTATATATATAACAATTGATACAGCATCGATCTGTCTGCGTAATTCTCTACGGCTGTAGTTTATCAGAGATATTTTTGAAATGTACACAAAAAGCTCTAAAAATGATGCGTCACTCGATGTCGTAGTGGCAAAAAAATAATAATAAAATATTCGACCCTACAAGTCCCTATTTGGCCGGATAAAATGATGATGTAAGAATACCGTCCATACCGCCGATATCTAACTCTAATTGCATATAACGATTTTAAATATCTCTCTGTAAATGATACCGATACGCACACAATCGTACTCTCTACAATTTATGTTATACAGATACATCCATTATGTACTTGTGAAGTAGTCTTACCCTACTCTCAGCTTCAGTATGCCGTGGAATAATTGTGGCGACGTAGATATAAGTCTTCCGATGTATAGGATGATTTCCTGTTGAAGAACCGCCTGATATATGTCGTGGTGCTGGCACTGACCGTAGATAATGCCTTTGACCTCTTTGGGTGTTAGTGGATGATCGATTACCACTTCTTCATGGCCAAATATACCTACAGTAATCTAACAGACCAACGATTAAGAACTGCTACTAATATCCCGAAAGAAGATGTTCCTCTAATTACAAACATAAATTTGAAAATTAAATGGCGTATCTGCATTTTTTTCTGTGAAGTTTAACGCCGCTTTCCGTCTGTAATTCGGATGTTTGTAACTAGAGGAATATCTGTTTATGACTCACCTGCTTGCCGCTGACTAGCGTGGATGTGATGTAAGGACTGATGCTGTCGACCATTTTCTCCAGGACGCTAGAACAGTAACGTACTACAGACCTGACGACAAAATATTCGAATTTTAATACGCAAACCTCGAGAATATTCGTAACTGGTTAATATGGTTTACCAATGCCTGAGAGCTCCAGCCTGTCTTGTTAGCTTTTCGAGTCTTTCCTTTACTGTTACTAATTTTTAAATTAAAAAAAAATCAATTAGTTCTGTAAATAGACATTCTAGTAGCATCCAAAAATATTATTGAAAATAAAATACAGTACTTCCGTCTACCCAAAACTGGGGTCCTTCGCGATACCAAAGAATGCCCAACAATTGACTCTGCCCGTGAAGTGTATCAGTCTGGCAGATGGCTTCCAAAATTTCTTTGGTAGATTTATTTTTAAATTCCTGTAACGTAAAAAAATTGATTCAATATTGGTAATCGACAAAAAGAGGTTTGGTTAATTAGTTAAGCCGCCATAATGCATAAGGGATATTGTGTGTCTGGCAGCGGTCATTTATAGAGCCCATCACAGGCTGGCCAACACCAATGGTGGGGTTAACCAGATGGGGTTTAACAGGCCGGGCCAGGGTCCCAACTGAAAAACTGGAAGTTGAACCCGGATCTTCCAGGGTGGTAAGCCATAACTTTACCAGGTGGCCATCCGGCTGACCGACAAAGAGAGATTCAAAGTAAAGTACCTCAAAATTATAAGTAGGTTCGCTATAAATGATGGCTTTGGGAATATCGGTTAGACTTTGGTATCCGATGGAGGTGTGTTCCAGCTGCTGAAATGCTTCAAACTTGGGAATGATTTCGGGAGGTAACAGATGAAGGAAATCCAAGTGCTCGATACAGGATGATGATATGAGGTTCTGTCGAAGACTATTTTTCTTAGATTGATGGAAAAAATTTTTAAATCGCGTCCATTATAATTAAATGCCTACTTGCAGTCTGCCTGTTCGAATTTTTAATCCGTCGCAGTGACCTTTCTTGAACATGGCTAACAGATCTAGCATTTCCTTGAAGTGCGTGTCTCTGCAGAATAAATCAAGTTTGTTGCTAGAAACCTATTATTCAAATGCTACTTAATAAACTCTATAAACAAATTTCAATCTATAAAATAATTTTTAACTAATTGTATAAAATATTTAATTTTAATTTTTTGCTAAGGAATTTTTAGTAAATAACAAAATGAATTTTTGATTAATTTAATAAAAGATACAAAACTGACCTCATGTGTTCTTCTCTGATTAGTATACAAACTGTAGGTCGTCCAGACATCCGCCAATACTTTCCCACAAAATGTAATTCGTTCTAATTTAATTAAAATTGATCAATTAAAATCTCTGCTTTTTATTCATAAAAATATATATAACTTAATTCAATATTCTGTTCAAAAATTATTTTATATTTTAAACCTTTTTATAAAGCCCAATTAAGGGAACAGTACAAATAAAGTGTTGATAATTTACCATTCAGGTTTGCTTGACTGAAGTATTGTTTTTTTTATATCATACTATCCTTAACACACTATACAACTGAGTTGTGGTGGTTGGGTTTGGTAACCCATATATTGACGAAGTACTGTACCTGTAAACTGAATGACTTTTGATTCAATGTGATGGCTAGCAGGTACCATTCCTAACTTGTTTCAATATGGATAAATGATCCATAATCAAAATAGAAATAAGTATATCTGATTATTTTGAATGCGAATTTGAGCATATTGTGGTTATTGCTCAGGCCCTTGACATATGTTCTAACTTTGTGTTCTATTTAACTTTGGCCATTTTTTCTGTGTATCTAAGCAGATAATGAGAACTTTTTGAAATTGAAAGTATTTCAGTGTGAAATAATCTATTGTTTCTCCACTAACTATTCATTCTATACTTTTACTCTATCTAAAAAAAATCCTGCTTTACTATTAAAATTTGTAAAAAATTAGCCACAACTTTTATAAGTCCTGTAAGTTGACTCATTTCAGTGACGGAACCAGCTTTTTTTTGGATGGGACACACCGATATGAAAGAACATTCTCCAATATGCACTTTATTAAATCGTATTTATGTAACAGAATGCTTGATGATCGGTTAAGCAATTTAGCAATCATGTTCATTGAGAGAAAAATCGCAAAAGCTCTCGATTTGGACAAAGTAATCGATTGTTTTGTATCATTAAGTAAAAATCACCGCATAATTTTGTATTGAGCTGATATCAAATAAATACTTATATTAACCAGTAATTTGAAACTTTATTTATTCTTTCCAGCTAATTGCATTAATTAAGTACTGCATAAAATGTGTAAAGGATGCGTTTTTTTGCAGCTTGTAAATAAAAATTTTTATTGCTATTAGTGCTATTTTTATTTATGTGAGCTCAAATTATGCTTGTGGTTTTTTACTTTCATTTTTATGGAATACAAGGCATCTTGGATTATGAGGTGTTTAATGTATTCGACTGTAAATTTTCATTTTTACAAAACTCAAAGTGTCTTGGGTTACTCTTGCGGTTTTCAATTTTGCGTTTCGGGTTATATATTCAGTGGGCCAGAACTTTCAATGCATGGGCCATGGCCCACCCATAGTTATGTCCCTGGCTCATTTACATAATTAATTGTGTAACAATTTCATTTCTAGTTACAGATACAAAAAAAATTTGTGTAAATTCTCTTTAAAATTTACAATTATTGTTTACAGATGATAAAATGTCAAAAAGAGAATGTTTTTATGAACATATTATGTGGATAAAATTTCAAACCATGATCATTGAAATTTATGCATCATATGATGAAGCAGAAAAGAAAACTGAAGGGTTCTGTGATAAACTGGAAAGTACAGTAGTGTGTGCAGATAATGAAAAATTGATAATATATAATTTTTGATAACTTTCAGGATTGGAAATTGCAATACTATAATAGTAATGAGAAAGTTTGCAGAAAATACTAAAACCTAATAGGAATGATCAGTGGCTATTGGAGAGGTGGCTGCCTTGGGCCTCAATTTATAACTCAATATGTCAGAAAAAAAATATCTTTGCATAGTTTTATACTTGTTTGAGTTTCAATGTTTGTCAAAATTTGAAGTTCTCTATTAATGTTTTCATTTTTCTTGTATATACTTATCACTGATATTTACTAATTTTGTTTTTTTTTTTTTTTTTTGAAGGGCCTTAAAAATATTAGTTGCCCCAGGCTTCACATTTTCTCTCGGAATGATCATAAACTGATGACTGATTTGATTTTTCTAATATCTTTAGAATAATGATATGATAATGATAGTTACAAACACCATTTTCAACCTGAAAGACATTCACAAACATATTTGAGAGATTTCTGATCACTACTTGTTATGCAAAAGAATGCAAATCAGGAAATTCCTAAAATCTTTTGTATAAAATAAACATATAGTATATAAACCAAAGAATAAAGAGATGGAAAAGGAATATAGAAAAGTTAGTGATCAAGCTTCATCAAGAGATGCCAATCATTATATTTTTAATATTTATTATATGAATTATTTTAATTTTTTAAAACAATTGTTACACAAATAATTTGACATATTTAATATATAATTATGCTGTATGATTCTCTTTAATAATTAAAAAATGGCATTGAATATTGAAAATGAAAAAACATACTTTATCTAAATTTTACTAATTAAATATAAAATTTTGAAAAACAAAATAACGATAAAAAATTATTTTAGTTCCTGATACTTACTTTAATATCATCAATGAGAAGAGCCATATCGTGAGAAAGATAAAAGTCACTGACTTCAAATATTAATGGATAACAGATAACAGTTTGACCACAGATTCTGTACAGCTGAAACATAATTATTAAATAATTTTAAATGAAAAATTATAAAACGCAAATATAAATAAATAGATAAATTACTTTGCTTGTTCCCAATGCGCCAATTGGACGAGGTGGTCTTCCCTTCAAACCGAGTTTTCTTGTTATTCCAAGAAACTCATAAACCTATAATAATAATTTTTTCAAATATAAAACATAATTATAAAAAATACAGACTAAAATATACCTTAACTAACTGGCTAGGTGGCCAGATTTGTACAGGTTCTACTTCGTGAGGTGTTTGAGTTTGTATGCCATAAGTCGCCATCATTGCTTGCAATCGCATGCTTTCTGCAATAAGGACAACTTGTACTACCAGATCACTAGATGTTCCCTATAAAATGAAAACTCATCAAAATTTTTACATTTTTCAATTTAAAAATTCTTCAAGTCATTTTATCTTTCATATGATTTTCGATATATCCATACCATCATGCACATGCCATCTTAACTAAGATAGAAATTCTGAAGTCATAAATATTTTGTATAAAAGTAAAATCTATCGGTAATTTAGCAAAGTTCTATATTTTGCATTATTTATTTAAATATTTACTTGAGAATTTCTATTCCATAATTTTTACTTTCCATGTTAGTATACATATATATATTAGTATATTTTTTAAAGCTTTAGAAAAATTCAAGCAAGAAAAGCAACAGTAATTCAGAATTATGTTAGCAATGTCAAAAGCTATAATTCTTTGAATTCCATTCAATTTTGAATTATAAAAATTCTTATAATATCATCCATCTATTATGTTGTGTATTTTAAACAAAGAAACAATATTGAAATGTCTTACATTAAAATAAAATTTAGATATAAAGATTAGACTTTACAAGTTATTTTTATCAATCATCTTAAATCAACTTGAGATATATAAATAATATTTTATAACAATGGCACAATTTGACTTTTATCAATAAGATCATAAATGAATAAAGTACTGGTTCAGATAACATAAAATATTTCTTGAATCAAAAATATTTTTAATAAAGCACTTTCAAGTGTCTATCCTTCATCAGTATTCTATAAACTGAGCAAACACACATGGAAATATCCCACTTCTGATACATGACCCCTAACCCCATCCACCAATGATAAATTATGCTACCCTTTGCTTGATTACAAAAATATATAACCACACATGCACACTCTCTGCTGCATGGATTTACTATAAGATAATAAATTAAAGGGAACTGTGCTGACCAATGTTTTATAACATTTAAAAGGACCATTAGAAAATAAACATGTAGAAAGTACAAAAATATATAAAACAAAATATTTCATAATTATAACATTAAAAAGAGAGAAGTATACAAATCCCCTATATCCCAATTGGTCAATGTGATACATAAAACACGCAGAAACAACTTGCTTAACACTATAATTATATGAAAACAGCCCTTGCTAAAGGGCTGTTTTCATGTAACAATATGACACAGCCATGCAATATTTATGGTATGGTTTTTTTAACTATTTCACCAAGGTTTCCAATAAATTATCAGCATCTACTTTTTTTATAATCACAGTTACAGAATTGGAGTTGGAGTTGGATCTTATAAATTTTAGGGAATCGGAGTCGGATCATTTGCCATCCTATTCTGCAACCCTGGATTGCGGAGTTGGAGGTTTAGGATGATGTCAGAATATATAAAACAAAATATTTCATAATTATAACATTAAAAAGAGAGAAGTATACAAATCTCCTATATCCCAATTGGTCAATGTGACACATAAAACATGCAGAAACAACTTGCTTAACACTATAATTATATGAAAACAACCCTTGCTAAAGGGCTGTTTTCATGTAACAATGTGACACAGCCATGCAATATTTATGGTATGGTTTTTTTTAACTATTTCACCAAGGATTCCAATAAATTATCAGCATCTATTTTATTTATAATCACGGTTGCAGAATTGGAGTTGGAGTTGGACCTTATAAATTTTAGGGAATCGGAGTCGGATCATTTGCCATCCTATTCTGCAACCCTGGGTTGCGGAGTTGGAGGTTTTTGGATGATGTCGAAGTTGGATTTTTAAACTGTCGGAGATCGGAGTCGGATATTTTTAAAAGGTGGAATTGGAGTTGGTTCATTTGCCATCCGACACTGCAACCCTGTTTATAAGGTCTTCCTTTGAAGTTCTTCTTATACCACCTTTTACTGATAAAAATCTCTTCCAACATTTTGCTATAAATAGTGGCTTGGCTTTATAAGACATGGATGGATAATAGTAAGAAGCATCACATCATTGAAAGTGGTGAAAAATTTCCCAGTAATAATATAAATGTTACTTTAGCTTTTCCCATAATTGTTTGTAGGTAATTCCTATATATGCCTGTTGAGAACTATCAAAGAGATTAATTAAAGGAATCCTATATACTCCTACTGTTTTTCTAACATAGGGAGGTCATCTTTGTCTATATAATATTAAAAACAATATTATTATATTTAATAAGAATTTTTACATTATGCAGCTTACCAATTTTCTTTTTAATTTATTTGACATGAAGTATTGGGGAAGACTATTTTTAAAAGTATCTGCTTGGGATGGATTAACATTTCCTATCCATCCCAAGCAGATTTCTGCTAAATGTCTAAAATAAATATTACATTAACAAGGATGTTCCAGAACATCCAGTAATGTAATATTTATTTTAGACATTTGACAGAAATTATCATTAAAAAAATATAAGAATATGTATTGAAGAGCAATGAATATGAATGTAATATTTATTTTAGACATTTGACAGAAATTATCATTAAAAAAATATAAGAATATGCATTGAAGAGCATCTGATATTTTATGGCCGATATGTGGATAATATCTTCCTTATCCTCAATAATAACAGTTCTATTCAAAAATTCGTGAATTCAGTTAACAACAATAATTATGATGTCAAGCTAGAGTTGGAATGATATGATAAAGAGGCAGTACAATATTTAGACGAATGGATCAGAAAAGATAGTGGTTTCTATGCTACCAGAATTTTTAGGAAATTCTTGTATTCTCTCATTCATATTCACACTATCTTGTGATCTTCAAATGTACAAATAGAGCAGCATCAAAGTCCTAGTTTTGAGGAAATACAGACTGTGTTCACATTTTATTGACATAAAAGAATGAACTTTTGCAAATTAAAAATACTTTCAATAAGCATGGGTATAGTATTAAAAATATTTTGAAAATTATACATGACAAAAATATAGCATTATATTAATAAGGAAGTTCTGTCTACAGGAAATGTTAATCTATCCCAAGCAGATATCTTTACAGATAACTTTCCCCAGCACTTCATATCAAATAAAATTAAAAAAGAAAATTGGTAATCTACATAATTCTTAATAAATGCAATAATAGTGTTTTTAAAGTTAAACAAACAAAGAAGATCTCCCTAAATTAGAAAGGAAACTTCTTTTTCTTCTTCTTCGTTTAGCTAATGCTTATTAGAAAGGAAAGGGGTCTATTGGATCCCTTTAATTAATCATTGTGGCAGTTCTTGACAAGCATATACAAGAATTATCAATAAACAGCTATGGGAAAAGCTAAAGCAACTCTCTCTTTTTCTTCTCTCCTTTAATGTTATAAGCTATGGGAAAAGCTAAAGCAACTCTCTCTTTTTCTTCTCTCCTATAATGTTATATAGTGGACTCACATTTTTATGAACCTCCAATTTATGAACTACATGTTTTTACAAACTATTTAGTTGGTCCAAAAAAGTCCTTAATGTTAATTAATGCCATTCCCATTTACGAACTTTCAATTTTACGAAAATTTTTGGGGGTCCGTACGAGTTTGTAAAATCAAGAGTCCACTATTTTATGTTATATTTTGTGATAGACTAAGTGGATAGCCAAAAATATTTTTGAATAAACAATTTATCTTACTTATTCAGCTTATTGTTTACTTTTATGTGTTATTTATTGTTAGTGAGTGGGGTTATATGGTCTTGCATCAGAAGTGAGATGTTTCCATATATGTTTGCTCAATTTGTAGAATACAGGAGGTCCTCAACTTACAACAGGGTTGCATTCGAAAATTTCGGACACAGTTCAAATCTGTCGTAACTCAGAACCCAATTTTCTATGGGCATAATGTTATAAATAAAGGTTATATTCTCCAACAACCAGAACTCAGAATATTCAATATGTTTTTAAAAGTAGTAGCATACAATAATATTGAAAAAAACACTATTTATTCTTTAAAATGAGGAAATTGTGTATTTCATACTTATTAGAACTTTGTGGGTAAAACTAAAGAAAATACAATATAAAATCAAAAATGGAATGTTTATTTTCCTGTGTTCAAGTTTTTAGCATTAGCCTCATTGTAAAGCTTTTTTTAACCACCTTGGAGGAATTGGGTTTAATTCTCAGTTTCTCCAAGGTGTGGAACTGAGAATTACTTGTTTTTCAGAAAGGGTTTGGGACTGGCTCACTGAACCCTAGTCTCCACTTGATGGCTGATTCTATCAAGGGTGTCGACAGCTCATAGCCTGAATGATGGGAAATAGAAATGCCCCATCATTCAGGCTATGAATTGTCAACACTCCTGATAGGATCAACCATTAGTATCCACTGGATGGAAAGCAACATTAGATACATAGGAATAAAACTGGATCATCTGATCAATTGGCTGCTATTATTGCAAAATTGTAACTATGGATTTTCATTGTAAATAATCACTGTCATAAGTTGGAGACGTCCTGTATTGATGATTGATGATGGGGAGATAACTGAAAGTGCTTTGTTAAAAATATTTTTAGTTTGAAAAATAAGCTCATTGTTCTCTCTTTTATCAATAAGATACATATCACTTCTGAACAAATTAAATAAAACAGATATTTTGTTATATTTTTCATTTTAATTCTTAAGATATGTACCAAATAAATTTAGAAATTTAAATGAATGGAATACAAAGGAATCATAATTGTTCACAAAAATGATGTATATTATGATTATACAATATAACTTTAATATTGAAAGCAAATGTAAAAAAATCCCTTCCATAAATTTCAACTCTACATTATCATTTTACAGGTGCCAATGGAAGTTGGATACTCATACTTGAATTTGTTTTCCTCAATTAAAGGTTCTTTAAAGGTTTAAAGGTTCAACTAAAGGTAACATAAGATATTTTGGATTGAATTAACTCAAACTGACAACTTTACTAGTTTGAGTCGGCTTGATCCAAAAAGCTTGAATTAAACATCTATTGGAAACTCAGAAACTGAAAGGTTTAAAGGTTCAACTAAAGGTAACATAAGATATTTTGGATTGAATTAACTCAAACCGACAACTTTACTAGCTTGAGTTGGCTTGATCCAAAAAGCTTGAATTAAACATCTATTGGAAACTCAGAATTACCTGTATATGAAGATACTAAAGTGAATCCTCCATTAAACTATTTAATTCATGAAAAAGATATAAAATAATAAATTAAATTTTATTATTTTATCATTAATGTTCTATATAACAATAAAAATCAATATTAGTGCATTAATCAGAATTTAATCATAAATACATTTTTGTGAACAAGTTTCATTTTAAAGAGCATACAAAAGCACATTTACAAATACTGAACATAGCAGGAAGAAATAGAAAAGATACTTACAACTGCTTTTCCCTAAAAGAGAGGACAGAAAATCAACATATGCTTATTTAATTGCACAACACAATATTATTTTATTACTATATAATCATTTTATTTTTGTTAGTATAATATAATTAAATAAAAAAAATTTATTTCCTGATTGATGATAATTATATTGAACAAATTTAATATGTCATCTTTAACATAATACACTAACTGATATTTCTGATATATTGAAAATATCGATTAATATTGTATTAAGTTAAAGATGAAAAATAAATTTGGATATTTAGATAATTAAATTCATTAATATATATTATATTTATATATCTGATAACAGAATAAGACCTCAATAATTCATCATTAATAATATGCTTGGTATGCTATAAATGATGGAAACAATATGGTTCTTACGATAAATTTTCTAAACCTAACTTAAAGAGACACATGATTACCATTAACTCCATTTCTCCCACCCTTTGGTTACAAATGAATCCAGCAAGTTTTTAATATTGTATATACAGTACTGATAAACTTCGGATGCAAGTCACCTTACATGCCCCTGGCAGATTAGTGAAGACAAATACAATACCAAAAGGAATATTTGTTTACACATTTCTACTGGCAGACGGCAGATGGCATCTTATCAGAGTCTGCCTATTCGATTAATATAGAGAAGATCCATTCCATCAAATTTCTTAGCGATCAGTGAGGGTGGCAACTTATCAGGGTTTGACTGTATTTAAAAATCTCTTAACATAAGGGCATCTGAATGGATATATTATGGACAAAGTGATTAATATGGGCATTATCTATAATGCCCAGCTATTATGAATAATGATAAAATAAAATGGGCATTCTAATAAATTTCATAATGTTTACCATAATTTATCACATTGACAGGTCAATATGTATATTGCTATCATATGGTCAGGGAAAGTGACGATGATGATATCTTTTTGTCAGTATTAAAAGCAGTAGGGGTGGAGAAGATAGGAGTGATCAGTTCTTCTCCTTTAAGTTGATTTTTATGATTTTATCTTAATGTTGACAAAATTATAAAATTTTATTAATAATATATTTTGATAACATTAATTAAAACAGTTAATAATACTTACCTTTAAAAAATGTTCTAGTTTGTGAAATTTTCACAAATTATTTTCTTATAAGCTACATGCGAAGGAATTGCCAAAATAAACTTATTTTAATAATTATTCTAATTATTATATAGTGTCTGTTGATTTATTAAAGATTTTTATGTAATTAATCATACATAGATATTATAATATATAGATATTATATTATACATAAGCTATGGAATAATTGAACAGTTCTATTAAGTGAAAAATAAATAAATTTTATCTTTATTCAGTAGAACTTTCGGCTTAATTAAGCCAAAATTTCTACAGAATAAAGATAAAATTTATTTATTTTTCACTTAATAGAGCTGTTCAATTATTCCATAGCTTGTCTTAAAGAAGATAGTGAAAGTAAAAAGTAAGATTATAAACATTATACATAGATATAGTAAAGTGACAATTATCTCAAGTAATTGTTACCAAGGTGTTTGTATAATCAATGCTTTATTATAATATGATTAAATATTTGATGATTAAATATTTTAAATTTATTACAATGTCTGATTTTGTTTGTCATAATATTCATAATAGCTGGGTATTATAAATAATGCTTGTATTAATCACTTTGTCCATAATATATATATTTACAAATTGATTACATAATAATTATTAAACAATTCCATTATCACTTCATTGAATTTATTTTTTTTTTGTCTCTTTCTTTTTGCTTTCTACAGTTTATCTACTCCTAATTTGTTATCCCTTCAATCTATTTTATTATGAATTACTGAAGTTTTATTTTTATCAACAAAGAAGAAGAAAATTCACAATAAAATTTCCATTAGATTATATCTGAAAGTTTTTTGAATTGTCAATAATTATATAGAATAAATTAAATAAATAAATTTAGCCAATTCAAAATAGAATCTATATTATTTTTATTCATCCTTCATTGAGAATTTTCATTCAATTATGAAAACTGAATAATTAGTCAGGTATTAAGTGTTATAAAGTTTCAAATAATAAAAATTGTTCTAGATGAAATTCCAGTTTTTAATGTATTTTTAATTTATTCAAATATTAAATCTTTATAAAAGTAATAACTTCTAAAAATTTATTTTTTAACACTTTCAATCAGTGTTTAAACAGTCGATTCTCCCTATTCGTGGTATTTATGTTCCATAAATTCTTCGCGAATATTGAATTAGCGAATAGTGAACTATTGTGCCTATGGGAAATACAGAGTTAGGTTCCTGCGAACCCTTCTTCCTAACATTTTCATATTTGGTTTATGTGTGTTTTTCTGTTTACAGACACCTTATTTAATTTGTATTACATTACAGTGCTTATAAATAATTACAGTATATGCAGTGTATAGTACTATATACAGTATTATAATTACAGTAATCTTTATTTAATTTTTTAAAACATTAACTATGTAATAAATAAAATCTTATTTTTGATTGATAGTTTTTGATGTTGCAAGATGTTTGATGTGACAGCTGACACAGTCTTTCTGAACTGCATTGAAAAACTACGTTAGCCTTGTCTGAGTTCCCTTTTTGCCTCAGATCTTCTAAAATTTCGGCGTAAGGAGCAAATGTGCAGGAAGTTAAGCACCTAAATTTGAGGCTGCATTCAAGCATAGTGTCACATTCTTCTATGGGATCTGTGGACAATATGAACAGGCTTTTGGCCTACCTGCGATCTGTGGAATGAGCAAGAATAGGTAATGAGAGCATTCAAGCATAGTGTCACATTCTTCTATGGGATCTGTGGACAATATGAACAGGCTTTTAGCCTACCTGCTATCTGTGGAATGAGCAAGAATAGGTAATGAAAAATTTTTCAGCAAACTGATTCAGAGACTACTATTTTTGGTAAAAATAACTTTTCTCCCTCTCTCCCCAGAGAGAAAGAGAAAGGGTGTACTTTGTAACAGTATTTTCACCGCTCGGTACTTTGTAAATTTTCGCGAATAGTTGAATACGCGAATATGGAATCCGCGAATAACGAGAATTGACTGTATATAAAAACTTGATATATACTAGTATTTCCTGATTTACATATATTTCATCTTCTATAATTCCAACTTCACATCTATGTCATTGATCAAGACAACAGGGGTAAGAAACTCAAGTTTGGGCTCTTTTCCAAAAAAAATATTCAATAATATAAATTTTTGTAAAAACCTTTTAAAATAAATTTTGGCCAGAAAACATTTAAGAACTATGATCAGAAACTCATTATGCTGTTTTTCCAAAAATCTAAGCACAATTGCAATAAATTGATTAGAACTGGCCAAATTACATTTATAAAATTCTGTTTGTTTGTTCCTGCCATACACAGCATATGCCATCAATAACTGCTAGTAATAATTGATTTTCAGTGACATATACTATCAATAGTATGCAAAGGGTTAAAACACTGAATTCAATACATATACAGTGATCTTGACACAATTCTAGATCAAAAGCTCATATTCAAGAAACAAATACATGAAGTCATTGGGAGAAAAAAACAGAGAACATAGTTTCACTTGAGAAAACTTAAAATATAAAAAAGATAAATCTGCACTATTATCTTTGCTTTTCGTTAATGTATTCTCACAAATTACATATTCACTTCCTTTTTATGCTGCAACATCTAATTACTTGATAAATAAATTAAATTTGAGAATTATTAGAACCATCATCTATTTGCAACAATTTTAAACTTACCAAGAAACATCAATTTAGAAGAAATCTATAATATTCTAAGATGCAATGCAATTTGCAAATTCAATATGTATGTGATATAATAGTTTCACACATTAAACTATTAACAAACAAATATATCAATGATATTTACAGTGGACTCTCAATTTTACAAATGCATAGGGAACCCCAAAAAAGTTCATAAATGGGAATAGCATTAATTAACATTACGGAATTTTTGGGACCAATTAAATAGTTTGTAAATTGGAGATTCGTAAAAATGTGAGTCAACTGTATCTCAGAGTTCTTTTGTTTACAATGTGCCAATAAGAAATCTAAGATCAATACATTTGATATATTATCCCACAGACTTTTGAAGACATTTGAACTTTTGCTGTCCACACTGATATAAAATTAATAATTATTTTAAATCATAATTTATAATATGTTACTTTTATTTATTGGAGAGCACACGATATATATTTATCATGCTATTTCTTAAGTAATGCACTGCTTTACACAGAATTCAATTGTATTGTTAAAATTTAGTTACTAGCACTTACAAGCAGACCAGGTCACTTCAAGTAGACAAAAATTTATTTATTTAGAAGAGTGCTTTTGGCTTATGCACCATCTTCAACTCTTAAATAACATTCTGATGGTTTTGGAACAAAGAACATTGATTCTGGAATGATAACATACAATTCTATTCTATAGTAGTTTAAATTTAAAACTTATAAATACTTAAAACATTCTTTAACATCAGTTCTTTACACGTGTTCATAAGATTTTTGCTAAACGGGAGAACTTAACATAATACAAGTGAAATTAAAGATATAATACAATACGACAAAATAAATAAAAATGAACTGTTTAAAATAATTAAAAACAATAAATCTTCTACTGTCTGCACAGTCTTTATAGAGTTTATTATAGGTTTACTTTTCAGTGCGTGTTCCCATTAAGGGAATATCTCCATGCTTTCTCCAAGCTTTCCACTTGTTTGTCGTTAATAACTACCACGTTAGGCTTACCTTTATAGATCTGTATTCCTTCTGCTATGAATAATTCATGTGTGTTAATAATTTGTTTTGTCACCTCGCTTTCTTCCCATTTTATTTTCACATTTCCCTCGTATGCTCTCCTGGATAAGGCTGTGGTGAAACTTGCATTTTTTACATCCCTTTGGTGTTCTGATATTCTTTTTTTCAGATTTCTGCAGGTTGCGTCTATGTAAAGTTCATCTGTGCTGTCGTCTAGGTTCTGCAACGGAATGTTGTATACTCCTGTCCTTTCCGCTTGACTGTAATTGTCCTTAACATTTCTCAATAAGTTAAAGATCATTGGTGGCGGCCTCTTATACGCGGGCTTTTTGTTTCCTTTCTTCAAAATCTTTTTTACTGTTTTAAAGCCTCTTAATTCATGTAGTATTACAGCATACTCATTTGTTTGTTCGGTAAGTTGCTCATCGGTTTCGCTGTCTCTTTCTTGTAAATTCTGTTGTGTATTGTTATTTCTCTTTATTTTGAGCTCCTTTGCTATTTTATTTACCAGACTTTCATTATATCCATGTTTTTTAGCTAGAGTTTTAATTAGATGCATTTCCTTTTTAGCTGATTCATGATCACTACAATGAGTGAACGCTCTCAATATCAACGATCTTATGGCCGCTTTTTTATGTTGCCATTTATCATTGGACCACTCTGGTATTATTATTGCTGTACTATTCGGTTTTTATGTTGCCATTTATCATTGGACCACTCTGGTATTATTATTGCTGTACTATTCAGTTTTCTATAAACCTGAGTCATGAAGGAAAGCCTGTTATGTCTATATCTAGGAAATGCACACTTTGTTTGTTACATTGCTCTAATTTTAGTTTAAGCCCATAGTTTGGGAGGGTGAACCTTTCAGCTAGGAGTTTCGTCTTTTCACTACTGTCCCAAATAACAAACAAATCATCAATGTATATCAAGTATAGCTTGGTTTCATTTATGATTGCTTGGAGGCTTGTTTGTTCAAGAGATCTGAGGACGAGCTCTGCTAGTACGCCAGCAAGGGGCTCCCAATTGGCACTCCTTTAGTCTGTTTATAAAATTTATTCTGGAACCCAAGTATGAGTTGTAGCATAGAATATTTGCCAATTCTCTGTACAGATCTGCATTTGAGCTTTCACTAGGTACGTTCTCTAGGAAGAACCTATACAAACATAGGCAGGCAGGGGCGATGTTTATTGATGGATAGAGTTTTTCGAAGTCATAGGTTGTGAGGACTTCATTTCCTTGCAGGCATATCTGTTTTAGTTTATGCAGGAATTCTTTAGACGATGGCATTGTGTATGGGTAGCCTCTCATTCTCATATTAATCCACTTAGCTATCCTCTTTTCTAGATTGTAAGTTGGAGACCTGCATTTTTCCACTATGGGTCTGAAGGTGAGAGGCGTTTTGAGGGTTTTGGCGTATGTGAAGATCCTCGGGCAGGATGGGTTTGTTATTCCCTTTACTTTCACGAAGTCTGGCATGCCTTCTTTCTTCAAGAATCTATGGACTCTCTGTCTAATGAATCAGTCAGATCTTTTCCTAAACATTGTGTTCCACATTGTGTTTTCTAAACATTGTCTATCTCTAGACGATGTCATTACCATGATTGGTAACATCACATACCACAGTTATTTAACTTGTTTTGAGAATTTATTCAATTTATTAGTGTAAGTTTCTAACATTGTTTTGTCGTTATAGATCTAACACTTGTTTGCTACTTCTAGTTGTAAGTTTTCTGGTTGTTTTGTCTTTGCCAGTTAGACGTTAATTATTGTTTTTGATTTAATATATTTAAGAAAAAGAAATAACTGGCACTAATAGCAGCTGAGAGATTCATTAAAACGTTAATAAGAATAAGTTTTAACGAATCTCAGAGCTGCTATTAGTGCTAGTTATTTCTTTTTCTTAAGTATCTGAGTATAAGCAGTATTAGTACATTTTAATTAATATATTTATCTTAGAATGTAGTAAAAGACCTGAGCTCAGGCTGAATTCTGGATTTGCAGAGTCGTGTAAACTGTTAGGTTTAGTTTATAATTAATATTACTGATATTTGGTAGAATTTGTGACTTTGCAAACTGAAGATGTAAGACTTGGAATCAAACCTGGATTTTCCAAGGTGATAACATGAATGCTTTAAAATGGGGTCATCTGGTTAAGTTTTTTAGGATTAGAGTTATTGTATACTTAATGAAGAATAGATAAAATTTGTTTTTAGGCAATCATTAACATACTAAAGCACTACAAAGCAGTCCTAAAAAATTTTAAAAGATTTTATTCTGAACTCAGAATAAAATCTTTTAAAACTGTAGGACTGCTTCATAGTGCTTTAGTATGTTAATGATTATTTGCCGATAAGAGCAGTTTCATGAGAAGTTTTTCGTTGTTTTTAGGCTTTTATATGCATTACCAAATGGGAAAAAGTTGTGATTTGCTTTGCATTAGTGATCTGGAATGTAACTGCTACATTAACAAAATATGCCTGTAAATATAATGCAAAATAAACCATAAGAACCAAACACAAAAAAAAAAAACATTTCCATACTTTAGACCAGGGGTGTTCAACCTTTTGGCTTCTTTGGCCACATTTGAAGAAAAATTCTCTTGGGCTGAACAGAAAATATACTAATTCTAACAATAATTGTCAAGCAAAAATGTTAATAATGTATAATATATGATATCCACTATGACAAATAAGCAAAAATATCATAGCATAATAATCTTTGACTTCTTTTCCTTCATAAATTTTTTTAAAATCATTAAGCGGGTCAAGAAGTTTTAATCAACGAAATAAAAAATATTTTAGAAAATGGATAATGGAAATGTAGATAAGGTTTTAAATAATAAAAACTTCATTAAATACATAAAAATCTCAATGTTTTAAGGAAGTTATAATTTTATGTTGGGCAGCATTCATTACAGTACTGGGTCATATGCAGTCTATCAGCTGCAGGTTGGACAGCCCTGCTTTAGATTATTGGATGTGAGATTCAATTCAAGCTCATTAAATTGCATTGAAATGAAGAAAAAATTTAACTTTCGCTTATTAAAATTTCATATTTTATAATTTTTTTCCCAGAAGTTTCATATTTCAAGATATTTATTTTATAGGGGAAGGTGGGGCTAGGTAGGCAAGTCAAATCAGGTACCCCCATATCTCTGTGATGACCACAACAATCTAGCAGCAAACTCACAAACTACCTCTAAACTGCAATTATGCTAATAGGAATTGAATTGGAAACAATAGTGCATCTAGTTGCTTTACTAAATTTTTTAAAGGTTTTGCACTGAAATATTTTGATTTTGTGATTAATATATATCACTCTGTGAGCTGCCTACCAAGTGCTAAATCATCCCCTTCACCTTGTGCCATATATACAAAGCTTTATCATCAATAAGTATATCTCTGTATTCATTAACTTTTAAGAAATATTTTAACACATTAATCAATATTAGACCACATCATTGAATGTAGATATGCCATTTTTATTAAAACATGATGTGGTGGGGCAAAACTGGGTATTAACCATACTTCAGCATTTGGTATATCTGGAAAAAAAAATAAGGCAGCTTCAAAATGAAAACTTTTTAAAATCACAAAAGTCAGTGACACAAAAGGGGAAAGCATAAAAGCAAACAAAAGGAAAAAAGGAAGTAAAGACAGTTAAGAAATGTAGAAAAAAACATTGAAAATATAGAATTGTCCTTAGAGGAATAAAAAAATACTAAAGCCTACATATTTTGTAATGAACTATATGCACATTCCAAATCAAAGAAAGGACAGATCCAATGTTGTACATGTCAAGGATGGACCCATATCTACAACAAAAGTGAAATGAGTTACCCCTATGGTAACGCCAAGTATTGCCAATAGTGGTATCACCTTCGAATAAGCGAAGTGTCCCATCTGTATCAACTAATCTGTGCACCGGGCCAACTCATTTATTTAAGGCCCTGGCGTCATTTTCCTCCACTGTTTCGGTAGGTGATGCACGTCCGACGCTTTCTCCTACGTCACGGAAACAGGTGGGCCTACGGCGTATCGATACATTTTTGTATCCATCCGACGTCTTTTCTTTACCTAGAGGCCCGGCCAGCTGCCGATGGAAACACGAAGGGCACGATATGACGTAATTAAATAATGGAGTATGGAACTAAAAGAACACGTGGGTTACCGGCGCGTTTTCGGAAGCGGACTGTGTTGTAACAGATGGAAGTGGATGAAAAGCGGACACGGGAGGCGATTACTGTAGCATTTACAGTTATATTTTTCGATTTATCTATGTGGAATAAATATCCTCCGTAGCCAATTTTACCTGTTTAATCGTCTGTCGAGAACGAATGAACCGAAACACATCCGCATGGTGGTTTGTACTCCAATTGGGTCGAGAAATGTTGCACGCAGCACGTTTAATCCGCCCAACCCTACGGAAAATCAAGGTTGCCTGCGGACAAAAAAAGCTTTTCGGAATAATTAAATGGTGTTTTTATTTCCGTCTGAATGTTTGGAAGTATTTGCATTGTCGATGATGCGAATCCGACGTTTTTTAAAAATATTTTTCGCGTCACGTGACGGTTAGCGCGCCGACTGCCGCCGTTTATCCTGACGACGTCACACCAAATTTTTCGGTGGACCAGGCCTCGGACGTCGTCATGTTAGTGTTTTAAACAGAAAGAGAGATAGAGAGAGAGGAGAAAAAACTACCTGGCTCTTCTTTCCGGCGATGTCTCGAAAAACCTGTATTCCGTACCTGGCCAGTGACCTTGATTGACATTGATTCGGTAGCTTTATTTACCATCTGAACTTGTGTTAATATCGGGAGGAAAAAACCGATCGAATTTTTCGTGTTTAGATATTCTGGGTAGTGACACGCGCCGTTTAAATTATGAAACACGTCAAAGCCCGGGAGCTTTTACCGGTGGTACACGGGATGTATTTTGGCGCCGATAAATGCGTCTGATAGAAATAAAAATGGAATTATTCGGTACACCAGAAGAAGCCGGTAGGAAGAATGTTCAGATGTGTAGAAAAAGAGCTAGCGGATGGAACCGGGAGGACAATTCTTAAGGCGAGGTGAATAACTCGTAAATGTCTTCAACCTATCAGATGGGGTAGACCAGAACTACTTTAAACTTTTATTTGTACTCTTTGGTCGGATTTAATTACCGGCTGCTCTAAATGGATGACACTCTGGCCTTTGCTCGTATCTAAATATTTGACCAGATTTTTTTTTGATCCGGACGTTACCGGGATGTTCGGTGCCTATCTCCGATAAATGTTCTGGGGATTTCTTTTCTCCGGGCGCATACTCGGAATATTTTCGTATCTAGAAGCGCGTATAATTTTTCCACTTCGGAGTTGGCTTTTTTCTGGAGTGGCCAAGGTCGTTCCGGTCGGATGTTCGAGGTTACCTGCCGATCTCGAGATTTTTTATTTTTTTTTTAAGTCAGACGGGGCGGATTGTATTCGACGAAAAACCGTCGCACGATGATTTTGTGGGTCACACGCTGTGTTGACGACAGGTGTGGTGGCCAGTGCTGAACGGATGACGCGCCGCTGCTTCCATCCTAATCTTCTGGTCGAGTCGTCTACCTTTGGGGGTGTTATAGGTAATTCAGGCGGTGGCGTGGCGCCCACCACGGCTAGACCGCCACTTTTCTATGACTCAGCCACGGTGCCCGACAGTCTATGTATCGTTTTTCGTCGATATAATGGTGTCGTCTCCGCCTTTACGGGTTCAATTTACCTTCCCCAATACAAAGAAAGGGTAAAGAGCCCCAGCTACCAACTCTCTCCTCCATCTTTTATTCCGAAACGAAGTAAAGGCGGGAATATGGTGGGCTTTTACCTGTTATCGATGGCAATACGTGTCCAGATTATTCTAATTCTACCCCACTACCGGCACATTCAACCCTTTCAGTAAAAAATTCCTTAATTATCGGCGTATCGAATTAAGTTGATCCCCTGCTAAACAAACTGGACAGATAATTTATAACTGACAAAGTTCGAAGGAGAAAGGCGGATGTTAGGATATATCATCTTTATCTTCCTAGATATTTTTGTTTTCCTGGGCTACAATGGCTACAGTCGGGGAGCCCACTAAATATTTAAATAAATTTTAATTTGGCAACACTACTCTTTCTCGAAATTTGATTGAACAACTCCTTTCCAAATCCTGCTGTTAACTTGTCGCCGATATTGTCATCCAGAGGTATTTTTTTTTGGTGTTGATGATACGGTATAGGTGTGAAAATGTCGACGGATGACTTTTATGTCTTCGAATCTCCCCAAATCCTACTGCTATAGAATATTGGCCGTATCTCCGAAACTGGATTTAGTAATCGAAAACTGTATTGACGTTTGGATCGATAGCAGCGAGCCGAATCATTTTCGACCTCTAACGGATTAAAAAACTGGCTCGACAGTTCCTCCATTTACGAAATTCCCGGCTGGTGTCGATGGAGAAAAGGTTAGGTCGGGTTTAATAGTCACCGTCGCCATTGTTTCCCTAATTACGTGTTTATGGTGTTAAGTTTCCAGCATCGTTACCTTCGATGCTGGAAAGCCAAAGTCTGCCGGAATCTTGGCTTCTTTAGAATGGCCCTCATATGTTTTATGAGGCTGATCGATAGTTTCGGTTGTCGGAGCCGGAAGAAGGCCACTTTCTTCTCTCTCTCACCGTGCTAGTCGATAATAAAAACACAGATTTATATCATCCTCTATTTTAAATGGCGTTACCGTGTTTAAAAGGCTTAAAATTTAAAATACGCTACTAGGAGGAGCGGTAATATTCCGACGTTAATTACCATAATTATGGCTAGTCATTTTCCCCCTTTAGACATCTAGAATGGTAAGAGAATTATTAAACGTTGTGTTTGCTTTACATTCGATCCGGCTGTGTTCGACATTTTGCTGATATCAAACATGTGTTCGATTGCTCTGTACTTTGTCGCCGGTTAACGTGGCACCTGTGTACGTGTAAACACACGTTGGAGTTTGAATACGTCGGTATTTTAATTATCCCCTCCGGATTTTATGTAAAACGTCGTTTCCTGTCGACAAATACGCATTTATTTTGAATAAATTAAACTACTTTCCTCCCTCCCATAGTGCATAATCAAGAGAACTAATTAAAAATATTTTTTTATTTTAACGCGGTTTTATCTCTAGTTTTCGATTAATTTACAGATAATTTAGTCGTGTAAACGGTTTCGGTATCGCCAAATATCGTAATTAATGTTACAGAATTGTTTAATAAATACAAAAAAAAAAAATATTTCTACCATTATTTTCCATTTTGTCACGTATTTATATACATAATCTCATATATATCAACACCTACCTGACAGGGATGGTGAATAGGTAATGGCTGAATGTTGATAATGATCATTAAATGTAGTGTATGAGAGATTAATCATTATAAATTAAGTTTAATTTAAAATGTAGTTTTGAAAATTTGTTTATTTACTTAGGTCTGATCATGGAAAGAAACAGGCAAGTCTAGCCATATATTTATAAATTCATAATCATTCTGTCTACCTGCTGGTTTTGCTTGCTGTATATTTATTTATAGATTCATAATATGTCTGTTTTGTTTGATACAAATGTGTTATTTTGAAATTTGATAATTTATTGAAAGAAATTGTTAAATATTTGATATGTTTTTTTCAAATTTATATTATTAGTTTTAAACCTTTATCAGAACTTATATGAAGTAAATAGGTTGTTATTTATTTTCCTTATCATGCTTATTTTATTTCAGGAAAAAATTACAGTAGATAATAAAAATATACATTTTTATTTATCGGTACTATATTTTGTTAAGATTTTTCCTATAAATTAGATTTTAATTAAAGAATGCATTAGATTTCTTGATTAAAATTGTTCAAATACATATGTATACTCAGTGGCTATCAGGGGGACAAGAGGGCTGCTGCCCTGGGCCTCACGATTTTAAGGCCTCAATTTATAATTCAATATAGTAGAAAAAATATACTTATATATTCTTATACTGTTTGAGTTTCAGTGTTTGTCAAAATTTGAAGTTCTTTATTGACGTTTTCGCTTTTCTTGTACACTTACCACTTTATATTTGTCAATTCTGTCTTTTTTATTTTTTATTTTTTGAAGGGCCTTAAAAATATTAATTGCCCCAGGCCTTGCGTTTTCTCTGAAAGTCCCTGTGTATACGACTAGATGTGTTGATAACGACAAGTTTTTGGTTATGTAGTAATATTGATCTTACAGCATGTAGCTAATTAACTGTACATTTTCAGCTTTTCTTCATTACAGCTGTCAGCATTTTAGCAGATTTTATCTCGGATTTATTCAGCTGTTTTTGATGAAATTTGTTTTGCTCTTGATCTACTCGTAGATCATTTTTGTTACGCTATACTAAATGCACATAGGTAGATTCTAATAATATCCTTATATATGATCCAGATAAAATTAATATTATAAATGTGATCAATAATCTCGTTGTTTGTGCGAAAATACTGTGACAATCATTTTATCTGTTTGTGTGTACTATCTCGAGATACAGTAACTATTGCAAACTGAGTTGATCCAATTAGATTAAAATTTAAAAGCTAGTCAGTAGTGGTTTTTCATATTTTGTCCTGTTGTTAAAAACCATTGCAAATGTGTTTATTCATCTGTTGCAAATTTTTATTAAAAAAAATGATGATAAAAATAGTCTAAATTATAATCGTGTATAATTTGAAACAAACATTTGAATTATTCATGAATATAAGTTGCCGACTTATTATTAAAATAACAGCATTTTAATAATAAAAATCTATTACTCGAATATTTTAATATAAATGGTTATATAATGCTCCGTACAGTTCTGCAATAATACATTTCAAATTGAGGTTTAGAATGAAGTGAAGCTATGTTTAGAATATTGTATTAATATTAAATATAATCATAAATACTGGAGATAAAAATAAGTTCTTTGTGTACTCTTCAATGTAACAGTACTAGTAATAAAAATAGAAAACTAAGTGTAGTATAGTGTATTAAATAATTTTTTCCTTGTGATGATTTTTCCTGTCTAAATTCTTCCTACTAATTTAAAGTGAAAAAACAAAATTCGGACAGAAATTTTAATTTCCTCCTATTAATATAAAATAAAGAAAATGATAACTATGCCCTTGATTAGAATACTCTTTCCAAATTTTAATTTTGGGATCTATTTTAAATATAAAAAAAATTTGTAAGAATATATTATATTTTATTACGAAATTGTTTGGCAACACAATAAATATATTCTTACAGATATATTGAATTTTTCAAACTAAATAAAGATATTTAATCTCCAAATAATAATAATAGAATTTGCCATTTAGAACAAATAATACACATTATTTAAAATACAAAACGCTCAAATTTTAATTATGACACTTAGACATTGATATGAATAAGTATGGAATTATAAAATACCTACTTGTCTATTATGATGAATGTTAATATCTGTGTTCAGTATGTTATCAAAATTATATTGATTCTTATTAAACTTTAGTTAAATGTGTATACAACATATTCCTGATGATGAAAAGAGATTAAATAATTTAATTTTAAAATAATTATAATGATAAAATAAGTCGTAGATCTATTTTTGTTTAATCCAACCAATAAATTTTTTAAGATTTTTAGACAGGAGATATGTATTATCATAATATAATGCATATGTATGATACTGTAATACAAAATAAAAAAAAAAGCAGGAAAATAAATACTATTACAAGTAAATATGTTTATTACAAATTATTAATATTTTTGTTTGATGACATTGCTCAAGTAATAAACACAAAAAGCACTTTTTTGCAGTAAAATAAGACTTTTTATTTAAAAAGATTCCGCTAACTTTTTCGATCTGTGATCATCATCAGGCAGAGTTCTAAAGAATTCTTTAGAACTCCGCCTGATGATGATCACAGATCGAAAAAGTTAGCGGAATCTTTTTAAATAAAAAGTCTTATTTTACTGCAAAAAAGTGCTTTTTGTGTTTATTACTTGAGTATTATAATTAAGCAGTTGTTTTAGACAGTTAAATACAGATGACATTGCTTATTTTCCTAAGAATTTTTTATTATTTTAAAGAGAGACTAGATTATATTTATAGTTATATATCTAGTACAGTGTTTCCCAAACTATGTTCCACAGAAAGTCAATAAGTATTCGGTAAAAAATTATGAAAATTAATATAAGCCTTATATGATTTTAAATGCTATGCCACGTTGAAACTGGAGTCGCTAGTTTACAAGAAATCACTTATTTTAAATTAGTAAAAGACTTACAACTATAAGAAATCACAACAAGTATAAACAACTGAGTTCCGCTGCTTCTACTGACAAAAGAAATCACAAGTACTTGAACCAGGATAAAAACTAATTTTATAGATATATATAATATGCACTACATATACTAATAATACAATCGCTTTCAAGAAATGCTTTCGGCCTATTATGGCCCTCCTCAGCCGGTAATCTCAAGCGAGTGACTGACCAGTTTCAGATATAGGCCGTCCCTGTTGAGATGTTCCACATATATATTATAATATTTTGAAATAAAAATTTTCGATTATATATAATATATAATTATAAATTATTATCCGACTTCTTAATTTAATTTTCGGATATAGTAATTGAGCTAATTGCTTTTTGGTTAATAAATTATTATAATTTATGACAAAATTAAATTGTTACTATTAATTAGATAATTTATTATTCAACAGATGACAGGTTATGACTTCGGTCTGAAATTATTAATTTTTATTATCATTTTGGAATAGTTTCTTATTTAAACTCTTGTATCGACCCTGCGAAAGTTTAATTCAACAGAACGAGGAAGTTATTGACAGTAGCAGATTATGGGGGAGCCAAGATTTCCTCCCTTTTTCATCACCTGCTGGAGCCTCTCAACATCCGGAGGATAATGACTCCAGTCCCAGAGGAATAAAAACTTCCGCCGAAACATAAAATATAAATTATATGTAGAAAAGATAAACCAAATATATTTAAAAATTTTAAACCAAGCTGTTAAGTTTTTCCAAACTTATTCTGTAACATGATTTACTCTTAAACACAGAAACTAATTTAATTTTATTAAATTTTTCAAACTCGGAAAAAAGTATTTCTAAATTCTTGGGGGAAAATTACGTTTTCGGATTGAATTGATTTTTTTTTTCACATATAAATCTAAACCTGTTGGGTCTTTCTTTAAAATGTAATCCTCGTTTATAAAAGCTGGCGCCATTCCAATTTTTAAAAAAATTTCTTCTGGTCCTCTTATAAAATAAAACGCGGGATACAACAAAATTAGTTATGGTGACCGCCATTTGCAATTCCAGTCGAGCAGTTAAAAGGCTGCTAAACACTTATTTGTACATCACCTTGTGTATAAACGAAGTTTTACTTTAGTTTTTTAAGCTATCTTCACGTTTTATACAAACAAGAAAAAAACCAACTTAGGTTTTTTGAAACATTCGATACTTTTTAAATTTTAATTTTAAATAATTTAAAATAATCGATTATCATTAAATCATTAATGCGCCTAAAGCAAAATGAGGTGAATAACAATTATGCCCGGTAAAATGTAAAATTAAAATTGAAGCGAAATCTAAATTCTTAAAATTGGATCCAATTATTCGTGAAGATTTAATTAAGCCATTAAAAATATCTGCCAATTCGTACTGGTCGACTTTGTTTATTATTAAGGAATCTTATTAAATTTATTCAACCAAAATATTTTAAATGCCGTGCAAAGTAAAGTTGATTTAACTTTTAACCGCTAACTTCAAATCCATTATTGGTTTTACTTGTTAGTTGGATTTTCTTGTTCTTGATGTCCGCTAATATATATTCCAGACATGGAATCCGATAACAGAAACTGTCGTATGTCAACTATTTTAAACCGTGATTAGATCTAATTAAATATGGTTTTTCATGGTGAGATTTCCAACATCAACTTCTACTGAATCCAATATTTATAAATATAGATAGTAATCTATTGAATTTTATACAAAAGAACTGTTTTGGACTAGCAGAACAATCTAGCAATATGAAATGTAGTATTAATAGTTTAATGGATAGAATCTCACAAATGATTCATCACATTTAATACTTTTTTTGTTTAGATGATTTTTGACTGTTAATTTGCAAATAACTAAAAATCGCATGCCAAGCACGAATTGGGAGTAATAAATCATCAATAAGACAGTGTATAATTTTTTTCCCAAAATCTAGTAAAAGCATCGATAAGCTGGACTAATTAGGAAAAGGTGTGTCCGGATTAACGAATTATTATTGTTAGAATTCGGAAATTTATATTATATATAATTCTGCAGATGTATATTTCTGCACTTGTATATTTTTATATATTCTTGTGTTTCATAAAGCATAAAATTTTTATTCAATGATAAATATTTAACTGATTAGGAAAATATTTTTTCCTAAATTTTTAATGCTTAAAATATGATCAGGGGGAAAATTATATAAACTCTACCAGTAATTCTGCAATACTATATATTAATTAACGATTTTAATCAAAATTAATCATTAATTTACATGGTCAAATAAGCAATCATCAATAATTACAGCTGCTTCGGATTATCTGCATCCGGATTTAATAATATTTAACTGCATAATTTTTGTTTTTCTCAATAATTATTGATTTTCGATATTGAATATTATACAAATATAAAATGTCTTTAATACATTCGAATAATCATTTTTAAAAACATCATATAAATTGCTATGAAAATTAATAAAATTTTGAGATATTAATTTTAATACAGTCCATTTTTCTAACCAGAAATCGGGCAATCATATTTATAGATTTGACTTGTTTTCAACTCTAAATATTCTATTACATTTTAGTTATATCACTAATGATGCCATTTTGTATCAATACTAGCATTATTGATGGAATCAGTCGATAGCACTTAGCAGAAATGACTATAATGTCCAACGATAAGACAAATAGGTAGTAAATGATGAATAGAAAATATTTATCCAAGCATTAGATTGCAGAAAAGACAATCTTAATATTTATGTTTCTAGATTTACTTTAGATAGCGAACAAAGCCAATCGTCAAAAATAAGTTACGTATCGCATTATCCTCTTTAACATTTTATAATAATTCACGTTGTAAATATAAATGACACAAAAGTGATAACAGTATTCTAATGCGAAATTCTTAATGTTATCATATTATACTTATAATAAGAGAGACTAGTGATCAAATTGATCCTTGTGAACACATTAGTTTATTTGCAATTGACATCAATTGTTTACACATCTTTACGTTATGGTAATATAACTCTCGAAGCAAAATGTAATTACAAGACTATCATATTGCTTCATACAATTGCTTATTGAAGGTTTCAGATTAACACCTAACTCTTGTATTCACAGGGTGCTGGTTGATTTTAAAACCAATTAAGCACCACCAATCAATAGGGCAATTAAAATGTCTTCAGTGTAATTAGCATCATAACAAGGACTTGACAATAATTTATGTGCACTTCCTGATGGTGAATGGCTCCACCTGTCAAAGACAGAAGACAGCTGGTTACAGAAGAGTCCTTGCCTGTCTAAGAAATATTGACAAATGGTCCATAATTACTCACATTTGTTCTCCTATTACAATTTTTGTTTGTCATTTACCATTAATTAGATACGACATGCAAATATGACCAACAAATAACTTCCGAAGATGTTTCTTTTCTTTTTTCTTCTTCAGGTAGATTGGAACCAGCTGCTACTGCCGTCTGTCGATGAGAATTCAAATTATTTTCCGTTCCTTTCGTATATCGTCCGATAATAATGCGATTTTAATTGTTCCTGGTTTAATCGCGTTGCTTTATATTCCGAAAAATTTAAAAAACAGTTTCTCGAATTAGTTTCTGGAAAAATTTCCGTCACTCGTTAAATTTCAAATAACACGTATAACTTTTATATAAAAGTATAATGTGCGCACATTCAAAGTTGATCCTTTAAAAATTATTTATAAAGAAATAAAAAATAAAAAAAGAAATAATTATTTCAAATTGATGTATTTGATGTTCCGAATTTCTTGAAGAATTTGAATATATTTTCATATTTAAAAAGCATTTATTCAAATTATAGTCAATTCGATTTATATAAAAAAGAAATTATTCGAGATTTAACTGGAATCTGCTATTTTCCTCGAAATATTTTTATATTGAATAATTGAAAAACATACTTTTGAATTTATATTTTAACAGAATCAGCTTTCGTTCGTATATATATTAAATTTCATTTCATGTTTCCGAAATTTTTTCCTCTGTATCACCACTACATATTTATTCGTATATATATTATAAAATATTCTCAAACAATTTTATTTTATTATGGTAATATTTGTTTATTCAAATATTAAATTTATTTGTTCTTTAATCTTTCATGTTGACTTTTGGTCACATTATAAATTTATATTTTTATTCTAGTGAACACATATTGAAATCTAATAATATTTTATCTCATGTTTATACTGCTATTCATACGCGAAACATTCAGAATAAAGTACCGAGGGAAATAGCATCGATTGGTACGTACTCAGCATAGTCCACAAAACATATCTTGTCTCTTATATCTGATATGGAATGTATGAGAGATCAAGTTAGCTATGTTTGCATTATAGACTATATATATATATACTCTATATAACAGAATATCTGAACGAAAAGACTCGGTACTGAATGAAATAGAATGTATGAGAGATCAAGTTAGCTATGTTTGCATTATAGACTATATATATATATAACAGAAAATCTGAACGAAAAGACTCGGTACTGAATGGAGAATTGTATTCTCTGTTGTGTTTATACAAATAATATTGCATTTGTGCAGAAATAGCATTGTGGTATGTTTAAATACCAATATTGATATACTGTATATCTTAAATTGTTTAGAATGTTATTTATGTTACTTTTATCCAAAATATTATTAAATTAATAAAATAATTAAAATATCATTAATTTTTTAATAACATCAGGGCATAAATATTTATTTGTTTACAATTTTTTTTTCTATTTTTATGTCAATATTTACTAAAATCTCCAATAATTTATAATTCAATAGTTTTTAATTGGATAATTGATTTCTTTCAATAGTTACTTACTGTACTCGTTGAAATGACTTATCGTTTATGTTTTTTTCCTCTCCCCCCTAAAATACTGACAATTGCTTTCTCTCCTATTTATATATTTATTTTTAAAAACTTTACAGAGTTAATTTCATAATATATAACACATCTATATATTAATTTCATAATATATTTCACATCTATATATATATAGATGTGTGTGTGTGTGTGTGTAGAAATTTCCAAATCATACAGGCTTGTGCGATCTGAATACATACCATATGAGATCTAGAATATCTATATAATGGGGGCAAAGGAAAACAGCATTAAATCCAATGCTATTATAATCTATGATATTAACATATTAAATAATTGAGAGTGCCAATTAACGGTATCTAATATCCAAAGGGAATGGATTAAAATCGATATGTTGCATCGCCTATTATATAGATTAAAATTACATTTATATAATTAAAAATATAATTAAAACAAGTATTTAATTAATTACTAGTTTTATAGTATTTATTAATGATTGTCGTATAATCGATTTTAATATTTAATATTATACGGATTTATTTTTTGAATAACACATTTGCTCCATGAAGTACATTTGTAAAAAATAAATAAAATAAAAATAAAATCTTTCTTGTATATGATCACAGAATAATAAAGTTGTTTGGTAGTTTGCTTAGTAAAAAATAAAAAAATAAAAACTCTCTGTTGTTTGTACAATTTATCTTATTGAAGTGACATTTGTTTCCTTAATCTGACTGTGTTCTTTCAACAAACAAACTATACACATTTTCATAAATTATTATGAATAGTCATACCGAATTCAAAACATTAGTCAGATTAATTAGATGTTTTCTTTTCATTACATATATATCTAATATTTGATCAGAAATCATCTAACATTAGTTATACCATTTTCTAACGACTATCCATTTGTTTATTATGATAAAATGATGTAACCTGGTTTATTTTGGGATAATTTTGCAAACGGAACTAATAGGTTAGGAATCTTAAACAATATTTGGTTATGTATTATTCATAATTAACTATTTATGATATATAAGTTAAGTAATATTAATAACATATTATTTATCATAAAAACTAGATAAGCACATAAATATTCATTACGAATACGTAAGCAAAATGTCTTAATGATATTTAAAATCTTTATAAATAAAATATAATTATTATAAGAATAAAAAAATAAAAATTCTATTTTGTAAGTTTAATAAATACTATAAAATTGTTGTAGTGATGTAGCAAGTTAGCTGATCTTATTTAGATAAGCTTTCTATTTTATTAGTATTATGTTAAGATTTATCAATATTGTTAGATTTTATTTTACAATATTTTTTGTTGTCTATCTTGTAAATTTTATTGTTTATCCCTAATAATTTCGTGTAATATAAAAGAATAGGCAAACTGAAAAAAATTCATTGTTTTTTGTTGTTATTCCTTAGGGATGAAATTTCTTATGTTTTATATCTAGAAGCAATCCTGTGAATTTCATCGTTTTAGATATAACAATTTGGTCTAAAAAGTTTGAAAAATCAATTGAAACAAATCATTCCCTCTTTTCTCTTTTGTTCCCAGAGGGTCTAAATTTTTTGAGTTTCTTTCATTTCGTATTGGAACCAATATTATAAATTTTATCGTATCGAAAATTTAATAGTTTTCTTTATGAAGTCAAGTAACGATAAAAATAAAATACACCATCCTTATGCATTCTAAAAGTTCAATCATCGAATTATCGTGTGTTGAATAAGAGAAGCAACATTTCTTTTTTCTTCCAAAGATAAACATAAAGTAAAATTATATATTTATGGTTTCTAGAATAAATTAATATCTATAAAATACTTTCTAAAATGTATCTATTTATTTATAGCAATACAACAAATTAATGATCAAAAATAAAACAAATATTATTCTCGCATTCGTTCTTTGAAAATCAAAATTATTAATTTCTTTATTCCCCTATAAAGAGTTAATTTTTAATAATAATATGACTTAGAATTCTTGATACTAAAATCGTAAAATTCCGAATATTTTATTCTTTTTCTTCCGAAAAATTTATATCACATTCTATATTTTACAAAATTCAAGATTAACAAATGTAAAATGCTATAAATTACATTTATTGTTTGTATAAATTTCAGATTTATTTTGAAAAATATATTTCCATAGTATTGACAGAATAAAATATGTGGTTTGTGTTGAATAGTATAATAATATAAAAAAATACAGAAAGAAATAAATATAAGAATATTGTAAATATTTTATAACTGAAATACGAACGTTCGGATAGCAATTGTTTAAGCATGCGATTGTTTATATTTATAATAAATTTCCTAAATGAAATAAATAATCATAAATTAATAATTGAAGTTTCTAGATTATAATGATCATTATTTTCTCTTGAATCGAACATATATCAGAATTTTTATATGTAGGAAAGTGTTAGAGAAACAACAAACTGTCAAGATTTTGTGATATAAAACACGTTATAAAATTATACGATGTTTCTGAAGATAGGCCAAATGATTTACGGCATCTTGTCTCGAGGGACAACTTCTCCTTATAAATAATATTTATGGATCTTCAAGATCATTTCAAAGCAGCTCTAGTACTTCACAATGAGCTTTTTTTGTTTGTTTGTATTCTCAGTTTTAAATCGCTGGTTGCTGTTAAACTTTTCTAACATGGCGGATGTTTAAAAACAAATTTCATTTTAAATCCTTCAAGAAGAATCTTTCTCGAACATTTCAAAGACTATTAAAAACGGATAACGATGTAATATTATCAATTTATTCTAATGAGAATTTATTAATCAATTACAAATTAGCAAATTGTGCAGAAGGTTCCAATTGAAGATTTGAAAGATTATGAAAGTTTAATATGAATCCCTTAATCTATCAGTAATTAAATAATTATGAACTAAGTCTGATGGTAATGCAGGAAAGAGAATTTTATTAAAACATTTATATCAATTTTAAAATATAATCAATATTATTTTTTTTAATAAATTAAATTTACTATTGTTTAATACATTTTTATATAATATAAAAATGTTATTAATATTTTTTTTTTTTTTTATATATTATATTTTATTTTATAATATAAAAATGTTATTAATAATATGTAATGTATCATAAATAATTTAACGATTCTATGTAGATGCAATTAAAAAATTATCTGAAATTTCTCAAAAATTTAAAAGAAAAATAAATCAATTTACTTTTAATCTTTAATTAACTCAGATTAAATTTTTTAATACAAAATTATAAAAAAATTGTTTTAAACTTGTCAACACTTTTTTATTAAATTAAGTTTTAAATTTTTAACTGAAGCAAAAAATAAAAACTGGAATTTGTGATTAAAGAGTGTGAACTTCCAACCTAAATTTTAAAAAAAATTTGTTTATAACTCCATATTAAAAAATTTCTCGGATGATTCTTGATTTATTACACTTTTCTGGACGAAGTTGCTGTATAGCAATCCTATTCTACCTAACATAGGAAAAAAATATTCCTCTTACTGGTTAGAATCATCATGAAAATTTTGTTTTGATATTTTAATGTTTCTTTTAGTTTAGTTATTTAGAATTTAACGAAACAGAATCTTTAAAAAGAATATAAAGCACTACATTTGGATAGATTAATGATGAGATCAGTCGATATGTTGAAATATGAGGATCAACCGGCCGAACCAAGAACCCTCTGAAAAATGAGAAATAGAACTCGGATTTAATATAAATCCTTCAAATGTAAACTATTCCTTTCCACGCATATATCTTAATAAAAGTGTACAAATGCTTTAGTTTTCACTAAGTATTTGGCAAAACACTTTCCAAAATTTATGAGCATTTACTATTTTTAAATTTTATTCATCATATCTACAGGTTATGTATTATATATCTAATTTTTTTATTTCGTAACTGTTAAAACTTCATTAAACTTTAAACAAATTTTTTTAACTGCAATTATCTTGAAAACTGAAAAGTATTCCTTTTAAGTGGTTAAGCTGAATTGAAAGAATTCACTTCTGAATGTGTAAATTGAAAGAAATTTCTTTGAATAACAGGAATCTAATCCTATACATTATTACATTAGCTAGCTAATACTTAAGTCATAAAAAAATAATTACATTGAGTCTATTATAAAAATATTTTTTCGAGAATCACATCTGCATTAAAATTTTAAAATCGATCTACGGAATTATTCATATAATTATGAATATTAGATTAAATTAAAATAGGAAGATTTTACGACAGAAATAATTCATTTATTGAAACATAAGTTTATTAAATATATCCCTAATTTGATATAATTTATCTCATAATGAAATAAAAAATTTTATTTCTTGATAATTTTTTTCATTTGACACAATTTCGGAATTTATGGTAATTCTAATGTTTTTCAAACATCGTATTACATATCTATATAAAACATTAACTGAAATTAATCAATCTAGAAAATTTCTTATGATTTTATTGTTTCACAATAACAGTAGACTTTTTCCTTTTATGATATCGTCAAAGAGGATGTTTTTCTCCTTACGATAAGCTCTATATCATAGATTTAGTCCGCCTGATTAGTACGTATAATACACAGATTAAAATTAAATATATAAAATAATATATATATATATTTTCAATATAAATCTTGAACTTGCAATTTTCTGTATACAGTATAAGTTTAAATTCAAAACTTCGTGATCATTCATAAATATAATGAAGAAAGTTAATATATATATATATATATATATACTGTATATAAATTGAACTTCTTGCTAGAATTATATTGGTTTCATCGGCAACGAATAATTTCGTATTCGAGTCTTATATAAGTTTTCGACTTTTATTTCTGTCCATTTCTTGCTGCCACATGTGATAAGAATATAAATTCATAACTAGATTTAAGCTTGGCTAACTGTGATATATAAAAAACAAACACAAACAGAATTATGTTCAAACAAAATGTATTTGTTTCAATATTTGTCCTAGAAATTAAACAATATATCTTTTATATAATGAATTATTATTTGACAAAAGTCTTTTTTTTTTATATTTATTTTTAGTTTAAGTTGAAGTATCTAATCATTAAAATGATTCTGTATTATTTTAAATCTGATTAAGATGTTTTTGACAAGTACAGTAGTTGAAATATAATTAAAGAAATTAAGTTTGTACCTAATTACATTTATAACAAGATGAGCAAAACATAATTAACGAATGTCTTTAAAGGTTAAATTTGCAAATTAAAAAATAAAAAAATAAAAAAATGTATATATTTGAATTATTATTAATTAAATTTGTTTATATCAATGTCTGAAAAGAAGAATATTAATTTTAATCATATAGAAAAATATGATTAAATTCATTTTTTTATAAAGAAAGTTATTAACGATCATTTTTCATATTAAACTTTTAAAGATTAATTTATCACTCGAAGTATAAAAATTCTATTTTCAGTATATGTAAATTATAATACTTTATTAGTTATTTTATGTTGAACTGCAATCTAGTGCTGTTTTCTAGAATTATTACGTAAATATTATATGCAGTTTTGGTTTATTATTTTTTAATTTTACTTTGTTTGATAAAATAATTAAATATATATATATAACAAAGTATAAATACTATTTTTATTATAATAAAATAAACTTTGATTGACTAATGATCTCTTTGTTTATAACAACACCAATTTAATCTTAATCTAAAGATAAAAGCTTAAATAATACAGAAAGCAAGAATTAATCTATAACAATATTTCCAATTTTCTAATTTCAATCATCAATTTATAAATCAGTGGTCCCCAATTGATTTTTGTCCATATTTGACAAAAGTAATTCATCATGATTCTGATGCTTGAAACTGAAATGAATAATTTGTCATTCTGTCATTTTATCATCAAAATTCTATGTAATCTATCATCATCTGTCATTCCATCAATAACTGACTTAATTATTTCTGATAGGAAAAAATAATTACAGATAAAATAAAATTTACATTATAAATTGCTAATTAAGCATAAATCTTATCAATATTAAATAAATTAATATTTCTATTTATTTATTTTTTATAGAATATTATGAATAATATTTTGAAAAAAGTGCTTATAAAGATAAAAATTCAAATAACTTATGTAAGGCAAACTAATAGCTGTTTGACTAAATAGGAAGAGAAAGAATTGTAAAATGTAAAATAAAGATTATATATTTCAAACAATCATCTAAGAATTAAATTATTTAAATAACTAACTAAATTTTAAAACAGCTTATATACTGTAATTTAAACAATCACATACATAGGACTAGGTTGACAAGCTATCTTTAAAAAATAAATAAACAATTCATTAGATTAGCCCTATTAGCAAAAATTAGTTTAATCATTAATTTCAGTTTACTTCAAATTAAATTAAATACAAGTTAGGATTATTTTTGCATTATTTCATTTATTGTTGGTATTATATAATAAAATATAACAAATTATGATAAAATTATTCATTAGTTTATTAATTCTGGAAAAAGTTAATTTTGAAAACAATTTAGGAAAGTAGAATTTCTCCAAATTTTAAAAATTTTGAATTATGATTAATTATTTTTCAATTAGTAATATATGATGTTAGTATACCTGTATTTAAATATTTCTTGCTTAAAATCTATTAATATTTATTTAATTAACAAATTAATATGGTTAAAATATTCATTAAATGATATTATATTGTGAATTACATATTTTTCAATTTTCAATTTTTCATTGTTTTTAAATACAGGTACTCCTACTTAGCAATCTACTTGTTTAATGACTGCTCGAATTTACATCTGAGCTTATGATTTTTTTTAACAGAAAATTTGTTTTCGCCCATGTGTGTAGCTTATGACTTCTATTGCATATCCCCTGCACTTGTAGTTCCAAAAATTGATGAAGAAAAATACTTTGTGCATAATTAAGATATAAACTATCTTTACAGCCATGAGAACTTAAGCAAGTAACTTGTTCTAAATATATATGAATAAGTTATTTGCTTACTGACAAATTTATTCTACAACCAAGTTGTGGGAACAGAACTCTGTTGTTAAGTGAGGAGTATCTGTAGTAATAATTGTATGAACTGCAGGTAGAAGTTTATGGAACAAGTTCAGGAGAATTTTATCTACATCTAGTATGGTGGTTCCCAATGTTTTTCTAGCCATGCCCCACCTAAGCATCTCTAAAATCCTGATGCCCCCTGTGACATATAATTTTTATTATTCAAAAAGTGAACTCCTATTCATGTGGAGGAAGCCTAAAAGGTTATAGCTTGGTCTTTAACTTGATCTAAATAAGCTTCCAAAGAACATGGTATCCATGAAAGAGAAAAATAAAAGAATGAAAGGACAGTTGAAGTACTGAGGAAGAAATCACTATGAAACTGTTGAAAAATAATAATGATATGAAGTGATTTGAAAAAAACAGCAAATAAAGTTTCAAAACTGCTGTGTACATTCTGAATAAGCTTCCAATAGCAATAAGCTTGTGACATATATTTTTAAAATTAAAAATGTTATGTCACACTATATATTATTTACTATATATGAAGTTCCTAGAACCATAAGAAATGCAAATTGCTTCCCTTAAAAGTCAAATTGCCCCTCTGTGGGTCGTGCGCCCCATGTTGGGAACCACTGATCTGGTACAAGGAATTCCATGAGTATAAAGATTAATACTAAACCAACCTCAAGGGAACTTTAATCCAAATAATCCTGATTAATCTGCCTTAATTAATCCCTTGATTTATAACAGATTTTTAATGATTTTGAAATAATTTAAACTAATATTAGCGCCATCTAGTAATTAGAATAATTATTATTTTATTAAATCAATGAGTGGCGCCATCTATTAATTAATAATTAAATTAGAATTTTTAACTAAATTATCTGAAGAAAAAATCTGCCTCGGCCAGGGATCGAACCGGGGATCTTTGGGCTAACGTCTCAACGTCATAACCGCTAGACCACAGAGGCCAACAAGCGGGATTAATTCTCCAGACAGTTATATTAATTTAGAGGTAATTCTTTTTGATTAACTGTATTGGACTCTGCCGATAAATCTTTGGGACGTTAGCCCAAAGGTCCCCGGTTTGATCCCAGGCCAAGGCGGATTTTTTCTTCAGATAATTTAGTTAAAAATTCTAATTTAATTATTAATTAATAGATGGCACCACTCATTGATTTAATAAAATAATAATTATTCTAATTACGAGATGGCGCTAATATTAGTTTAAATTATTTCAAAATCATTAAAAATCCGTTATAAATCAAGGGATTAAGGCAGATTAATCAGAATTATAAAAGTTAATACTGGATTTTGTGGTTTATATATTTAGCCTGTGCTTGCATTGTCAATCCCTATATTAAATGGAAACTTCAAAGTATTAAACTTGATATTAGGAGTTGTAGATAATAAGATTCTTCCATCTAGCAAAATATTTTAATAAAATTCTATTTTACATCTTAACTACATGTACTGAAATGCATATTTCATTTAATATAAAACTCTTGAATTATTAAAATTAACATAAATGGTAGTTAATTTTCACAAATCAAAAAACAAATAGACATTTTAGATAAAATTTATTGATTTTTTTAAATTTAATTTCCTTACCCTGGATTTTTTCGTTTTTGAAGTAGACTCCTCCTCTTCAGGAAACTAAAATAAAAATAATTAATTGATGATAATTTGTTATATTACTGAATGAAGTAGCTTTTTTTATGTAAAGATTTAACATCTATTGATTTCCTTTAATTAACTATAAAAAGTCTTAGAAATAATAGCAATGTTATTGAAATTTTTGATTATAGTTATAATTATCATTCTAATTAACAATGATAATATACTTAAATTAACAATATTTTATTTTAAAGGACACCAATAGAAGTCAAACCTGAAATTAATATGCTAATTTTCAAAATTTAGTAAAAAAAACACACACTACTATATGCAGAATGCCTACTGATTATAACATTTACTTAATATATGTATATAATTGAGGTTTGACAATATTTTTTCCTCAATTCAAAACAAGAATGAAAATTGTGTATAAAAATAAAATTATTTTAATAATAA
>AYEL01057164.1:0-80555 GCA_000484575.1 Olivierus martensii | reverse complement strand
TCATATCGAAATAAGATTTTTAAACTTAGAAATTTTCACTTCTATATTCACAGAACAAAAAACAAAACATTATACAATTATCTAAACTATAATGATAATAATTTCAATACTGAGTTTTTATAACTTGTAAAGAGCATAATAAAAAATAAAATTGTCTTCTGTGTTTTATAAAATGGAAAGTGAAAGAAGAATACAGATCACATTACTCATGTCAAGTACGTGATTGAAATTCTCCCCTCTGTGAAATACTCCCAACCCCTATTTCTACCGCGGTAAGAACAGTCTACTTCAATATAAGCTGCTGTGAGGAGATTTTCCAGACTTTACAATCGAAACTACTTCCTCTAATACAGCCCCTACAGTAGATGTCAAAACCTTTGTCATTTTTCCTCTAATACAGCCCCTACGGTAGATGTCAAAACCTTTCTGTCATAGACTGTACATTGAATATTGATGTTTGAAAACAAAATGTACATCAATATTAATTTCATTTAAAAAGATTTTATTCATCATCATTATAAAAATTAATTTATTTGTCAAAATTATGAAAAATTTAATGGGACAATAGAGCATCACAAATACAATAGTGGAATTCTAACCAATCTAGCATTTTAAAAATTAGAGAAGGTGCTAATAATGTAATAATGCTGGCTGTGTGTGTGAGGATTCTAAAAAAGTGCTTTTGTTTAATATTAGAAAAAGAAAATTTAAAAGAAAGGTAAAAATGTATCTTATGTGGAGGAGGGAAGTACTGCTTGGAGACGACGTGTGCCATCTTGACAGTGTATGACCATAAACTCATTGTCAGTACATTGTTGCTGATCATTGATTTAATGTTTGGAATAATTATTACTACTGAATTTTATGTAATTATATTTTGAAAAGACAGGAGACTTATGGACTAAAAAAAAATATTCTTTATTTGTACAAAAGTAATTATGTTTGAATAATATGTAAATCTAGTTGTGTTTAAGTAGCAGTTATCACTTGCTATGGAGAGGCCCTCTGGTGTTGATGTTGTTGTTCCTGATGACTTGTCTTCATTCTATCTATGTCCCATCCCGTGTTGGTACTGTTTGGTGGACTGTTTTTATGTTTATTTGTGGAAGCTGTCGTCGTTACCAGTGGATATGAAGAGTCTTTACTTTTGTTTTAAAAGCTAACTTAGTGACTTATTTTTGGTTTAAACTTCTTATTTTAATAAAGTCTAACAAATTGGTTTACTTATGGATGCTGTGTTATTTTTCTTGGACTGGGTGGTTCAAACTGAAATTAAAATCGAGATCAGTATTAAGATGGCACCGAAACAGCCAGGTTCCGAAGGGTAGAGGGGTTCGAACTCTGAAGAGGTATCTGGAAGTGGGACCAGACCTCGCATGTGTTTTACTCTGTCCATGGTATTTTCATAAAGTTTTATATAAAATTAATTATTTATATCCTATTTATAACCACATGTAGCATTTATATAAAATTAATCATCTATATCCCAACTATAACCATTGCAAATTTTATTTATCTATGAAAGAAACTCAATATTTCTTCTAATTTGAACTTAAACTATTGGTCACATGACCCCTAATGGTATTCTCTTTCCAGCTGTAATTTGAAAATGCATTGTGAAATCTCTAATATAATCATTTTAATTATAACCACTTTCAAATTTGATTTATTATTTGATCTGAGAATGAGAGAAAAGAACACTGGAAATGAATTAAATCAATTTTTCATTTTAAACAAAGAATCCATCTAATTTTTGACTTTCAGCTTTCAGTCATATGACTTTACCTGAACTTTACTAGATGTCCTCTCCAAATTCTAATAAATGTTGAAGGAATCCCAACTTTACAGCTAACACAAACACAATCAACTTTTTGTTGAATGCTAAAATCTGAATAATATCTGGATCAAATGCAATATCAACTTCTCTAAGAAACAGTGATTGAAAATATTTTAATCCAATTCCAATATCTTTCCAAAACTAACATATATAATATTTCCAATTTTATTCAATCAATTTTTAGTCTACTATAATATTTGAGACCATCAAAGAATTATTTGTAAACTATAAAAATTGTCTCCTAGAAAATATCCTGTACTAAATTGTATAGATTTTGTAAAAACTATTTTTATTAGTAGCAACAATTTCCATCATATTCATCAATATTGTATTCCCTCTCTTCTATAGGGAATTCCCTATAGAAGAGAGGGAGCTTAAATAAACATTATTATTATTAATTAGAAATAGATTAACATTAGCACTAGTTAGCAGACAAATAATTTTCCACAATTTATTAATTTTTATAACATTTTTGGATAATGTTCTATACTTTGCAATATGCTGAAGATGGGTGCACTGAAAATGTTTCACAAATTAATAAATTATGAAATATTTTCTGTCTGCTAACTAGTGTTAGTGTTAATCTATTTCTAATTAATTAGAGAAAGCAAACAATAAACATTAGTTGTATTATTATTATTGAATTTTTAAAATTAATAGATAAACAGATATTTTAAAGTTAATTATATTTAATTTGGAAGAGAATATCTTATTAAAAATTAAATATCTAGACATAAAAAAAATCTTTAAGTAACTGGAATATATATCCTATATCATTCAATAAGCATTACTTGGAAATATTACAAAATGAAGCACTTTATGCAACCAACTGTGTAAAGTGCTTCAGTTTGTAATATTTTAAATAATTTAGGATAAGCGCAGTAATAGAGAATGGAATTACTTGGAAAATTTCACAGAAATGACAGTAGAAGAAGCAAAGATTATATAACAAAAACAATTATCCATGATGTATCCTCAATTGACAAAATTTCCTAATTAGTCATCAAAATTAAATTTTTTACTTTTTTAATAAACAGTAGATCTGAATATTGGATAAAACAATTAATGGATTAACAATAATTTAACTTTTAAGAAATAATATATACCTTGAGCAAGAGATGATATTTAAGCACCCTCTGCATAGGTACAGACAAGAGATCACGAAGTTTAAATTTTCCATCATTTGCTTCCAACTGGCAACGCTAAATAAATAATTAATATTTAATATATTTACTCATTGAAATAAACTGAATTGTAAAATTAATACTTACTAAAACTGTCTGATTAACCAGTTCAGATTTATTACATAATTCGTCAATAAGTTCTTGTGAATGAGGAAGATTTGAACAATAATCTCCATAAATAATAAATTTTTCTTTCCAATGAAGAAAACATTCACTGATTTTATACTGACTTGAAGTACACGCTTTATATAATTCACTATGAAATTCGGTATGAATTTTTGCTAAATCCTATGAATAAAAATAAATCATATGTATTGCTACTTATAACAAATTTGTAAGTAAAATTAAATATCAAAAAATATAAAAATTAGCAAACATTATCTGAAATTATAGTATATTTTATGAAATAAATCTTGCAACAATAAAATCTTAAACAATATGATATTGATTAATTTAGATTTATTAACTCTTATTCCACAAAGACCAATTTTTATCATATATGACCTATGTAATTTCAGCTCTCTCATAATGATTTATTTCTTTATCAATAAGTTTAAAATTTTCACAATATATTACCTCTTATTTGTTCTTTACAACTGTGCAATTTGTATGATGATATGTTTCTGAATTTTATTACAATAATATAAAGAAATTAAAATAACAATAAGAGTATGCTATTCAATATCATTTATACATGATCTTTTCAGTAAAGAATCTAGAGAATCAGATGCCTTTGTTAGTGAAACAGAATTGAAGATACATCTTGAAATATGCTTAAATCAACAGTTACTTGATTTGACTACTTCAAATAAAGATAAAATGGATTATATTATCCCTAATCCTAATGAATTTGATCACAGGGAGAATTTTGTTTCTAGTAGTGAAATATTTTAGTTGCAATATATTAAATCAAATGTAAAAAATGCTTCTTTTTATATTATTTATAAAATAACACAATTTAGAAATTTGAGAGAAAATTTTTTTATAAAATTAGAAAACAAGTTACCCTTAGGTATAACAGAATTGGCCAAAGTGCTCAACAGATAAACATAACTGTTAATGCCCTTTTAGAATGCAGTCTGAATTAATTGATAATCACAAAAAAAAGTGATTTTTATGAACCAAATAAATTGTGGAATATATTTTGATAGAAATAAAAGAAAATTCTTTATAGGAAAATATTGTAAATGTATAATATAAATTTCATGGTTACTATCAGTTGATAACAATTATAAAATAATTAATAATTTAAAAAATAGAAGTTATATAGTTTAATATATAAATTATAAAATATTGAAACATTAAAATCTTTTGTTGCCATACAAGGAATAATCCAGATATTCAAAATATGAAAATATTAAAACAGAATATTGTCCAATTTTATCATACAACAGGAAAAACTGCAGAGCATAACAATAAACTAAAAAATAAAGAAATCAGATTTTGTGAAAAAATAAAAGATAGTTACTTTATACAGGTTGAAGCTATTTAATTTGACATTGCCCATGATCCAGTATGTTTTTGTTCACTGCCATATACTTCATTCAAACATTGCCAATCCAAAAACAGTTAAAATGTCATTTAATGCAAAGAGAAAGCTGAATAAGGAGTACAACAAGATTATATTACATCACATCCATTCATGTTTCCTAATACTGATTTCAGTGAAGTGTTTTTTCAGCAGAAAATATCAAAGAAATTATTAAACATTTTCCTCATTTTAAATATCAACAAAAATATTTAACAAAGCTTAAATGACAGAAAATCAGAATCAAAACTGCAAAGGAAATTTTGCTACAACTGATGGGAGTGGAAAGCTGGCCAATACACATGATCACTGTAAATATAGGATGATTATTTTACAGCTGATATCTGAAATCAGCTGAAAATAATCATCTCATGTTTACTAAATGATCAGATCTATCAGAGAATAGCCAAACTGTTGATCAGAAGTATTGGGAATACACCCTGAGCCCACTTTGTGCCATTTTGGTTTGCATTTTTTTCAAAGTTACATCATAAAAGAATTAAGATAATATTTTGCTATGAGTTGTAAAATTTTGCATTTGCATTGTTTTAAGAATCAATTTCCTTTGATAGCAAATTACGATTGTATTATGCAGTTCTCTTACTGCTCCCAGTACATTTGTGCATACATAACTGTGATGTCAAAATATGCAAATACAAATGAAATCCATTTGTCATGATATTCACTATCTTTATGAAACTGACAAAATCCAGATGTTTCCTTAGGATTAGTAATCCTAAGCAAACATCTTGGATTAGGGTTAGTAATCAAATACAACACAATATGGCATAATGAAAATTTTGTAGAACAACAGTTAGATTAAATTAATTTTAATTTTGTATATTATTTTCTAATCACATTGTTTTCTTATTTAATTTATCCAATTACTTTAGTTTCATGTAAGCTACCATATCTATAGTAGCCAGTGATCATTTTTAGATTCCATCATAGGCTGGCTAACACCCATGATGTGGTCAAGAGGAAAGTTGAAAGATGACATTCAATAGGCCAGACATGGATCCCTTCTGAAAAACTAGAGCAGTGGGATCTGTAATTGAATTTGCCCAAGATGGGGAGGCAAATGCTTTACCACATAGCCATTTGGCTGACATTTAATTTATTGATCTATAATGCTAAGTTACTTAGCACGACACATCATTAACATGGTGACTAGGAGAAGAAACATTTGCATTGTTACACCTTTTATTCTTTATAAAATATTTATGGGAATATTCTTTTTTCTTTAATATCAGCACAGTGAATAGTTCAATTATCATTCTCAGTATGAAATAAAGAGTACCGTTACATACTGCAGGTGATACTCATGCTATATGACTCAGCTATTTTCTATTCATTGAAAATAGCTGTATCAGTTCTCTATCTTCATATATTAATGTTTTCTCATGGAAATTCTTATTTCAATTTGCATCATTTCAGTATGTAATGTTTTTTCAAGAATGCATCACTGATACAAAATACAGTGGGTGTCGGTTAACGAACATAATCCATTCCAAGACAATGTTCGTTATCCAAATTGTTCTAACGAACATAATCCATTCCAAGATAATGTGCATTATCCAAATTGTTCATTAACCGATCATCGATTTACCATAGGATTTTATGGGAATTTGATTAATTCATTCCGGAGACCCAAAAAAGATCATTGATTTACCATAGGTTTTTATGGTCATTCTGGAGACCCAAAAAAACATAAATAAAAAATTATATAATTTCTCACTACTCCAGAGACCCAAAAAAACAAATAAAAAATTATATAATTTCTTACTACATTTATTTATATGTAATAATCATAATAAAAAATTATATAATTTCTTACTACATTTATTTATATGTAATAACGATTTTTATGGGAATTTGATTAATTCGTTCTGGAGACCCAAAAAAAAAAATAAATAAAAATTATAATTTCTTACTACGTTTATTTATATGTAATAACAATAATATATATATATATAGATATATATATACACATATATACTACGTTTATTTATATGTAATAACAATAATATATATATACACACACACATTACAAAGTCTTGCATTTTTCATTTATAGTTTTTTTTCCGATAAAGAATCTGTCCAATATCGATTGCTTTTCTCTCTCATTCAGGATTTTTCAGAAGTAATTAATAGCACTGTCACGGTAGAGATCCCATCCCCAAGGCTATTGACCTCAACCCTGATATGGGTGCCATTCTGAGACCAAAAAATTGTAAAATCTCTCTCTTACCTTCTTTAATAAATCTTTGATTTGTTTTATGTTGTCTCCGAGTTCATTTTAATCGGGAAAAACTACTGTTCTTCCATCCTTACCCATAAGTCCACAAACACGCAAGGCCTAAGCCTGTCATTCAGTTAAGTTAGTTAAGTTGAAATATCCTCATGGAATATTTTTATCTGGCAGTGGCCACTTATAGAGCCGCCATCATCACATGCCGATCAATACCCATGATGGGGTGAACCGGAAGATTGAAGGATGGGTTTCAACGGGCCAGGTCCAGATCTATCACGAAAAATTGGAGGAGTGGGACCCCAGATCATCCATAATGGTAAGCCACAGCTTTACTACGCAGCCATCAGCTGACCTGTCAAGGGTCACACAGTTTGTTCTGTGAGATGTTTGTTATCTGAACATAAAAATCTTTCGAAAAAGTGTTTGTTATCCGATTTATTTGTTAACTGATCACCTACTGTAGAATCTGGATGTATTCCATTTAAAATTAACTGATGATACACAGAATAGCAGTGGATATATTTACTAGCTAAACAGACTGATCTACATATTTGCAATTTTAACTATAAGGTACTTGAAAAATTAATAGTTTTGAGTGTATTTAAATACAAGCATTCACAGATATTCATGTATTTTTGATAACAAAATTGAGAGAAATAGGTATTTGTTAGTAATAAATATAGCAAATTTTGCAGCAACTAAATAACTTACGACAAGTGCAGAAAGTACACTAAGTGCTCTATATATTTTTGATCTCATATATGCAGCATTTAATACTTAAATATATACAAAAATATTAATTTATGAACAATCATATACATTTCCATAATTTAATAATAGAATCAGTAAGATAATGATCTTTGTTGGGAATAAAATGGGATAAATTTTGCAGCAAGGACATACTACAACTGAACTGACAAATCTTATAATCTTATGAAAAAAATTTTTAAGTTTTTTAAGATTGTAAGATTTGTCAGTTCAGTTTAATTCTTAATTTATTCAGTTGAAAAATTTTTAATTTTTTGTTGCCTCATATATAAGCCAACTCTTCTTTTATAGAAATTTTTTGTTTACAAAATTTCTGGATTTAATTTTAAACTTCAGAATTCAGCTATTCATGAAGAAACAGAAGTAATCAAAAAGCACTTTAAAACATGAAAAAATTTATAAGTAGATAAATACATATACTAATATCATGCAGTAATGTTTTCAGCCTCTTATGGCCCTCCTCAGCTGCTTCCAGGGCCCGCCCTAGGGGCCGGCAGTCCGGACATTTGTGCAGGGCCGGCCCCTAGAGCAGCCCTTAGAGCAAATTTAAAGGGCGGCAGTTTGGTTGTGGTGACAAAATATTTATAAGTTAAATACTTAATTAATCAAAATTTATAATTGTCGATTTTTTCTTTGGCTAAAATTACCATGCAATTTACATTTTGTAATTACTGTTTTTACCTAAAAGCTAAAACATATTTGCAATCCTTAATTCTGAAGAAAACAACTATAAAAGAGCAGCATGTTTAATTAAATAACAAAAAAAGGCAAGGTATCTAAGTTGTGCAACGCATATAACAGCACGCAGGGTGCTGCATGAACTTGTTTAAAACAAGAATGGGAAGGAATACTATGCATCAACTTGTTTATTACTTCTAATTATAAAAGGGCAATTTCGTTATACAATTGCATTATTCTTACTAATAGGTCGGTGATAACCATTTGATTTTTTTTTTAAATAAAAGATAAGGCAGAGTGGGGTAAATGCAGTGTGGTTTTTGCAAAGTTGGACGTTAAATGCAAGTATTTTAACCTATTGTATAAATATTTAACAGGGTCATTAACAATCACATTGCACAGCTAATACAGTTTAATTCATCCTTGAAAATTTTAAATTTGCTACAAGATTGTACAAAATGTCAGCTACTCTGCACTTAACCCAAAACGGGGTAAGAATGTATGTACAAGTTAAAAAAGCTTTGAAGTTTATTTACATACGATACTTGGGAAGAGCAGAATTATGAACAAATTTGCTATAAAATGCTTTTTACTGCATTAACATAGGTTGTTTTGTTTTAGAGTTAGCCTTTGTTAAAGAAACAAGGATTGAACTCTGAAATGTGAGAGGTGGCATATTGAAATAAATCAAAAATATAGAGTAATGTAAGTACACAGTGTGATAGGAGGTATAGTGAAATAAAACAAATATATAAAGTGATATAAGCACACAAGTTATTTGATAACCAAACTTGTGTACTTATATCACACTTTATATTTTTGTTTTATTTCACTATACTTCATCTCACATTATTTACTTTATATCACTATTTGTTTTCAAAGTAACAAAGCACACATTTTGTTATTTAATATGATAAAATGTTTTTTTTATCAAATAAAAAATGGTTTATATGAAAATTTTAAAAAGATTTTTATCAAATAAAAAATGGTTTATATGAAAATTTTAATTGATGTCTTTGCATTTATCAATCATCATTTCAACAACATTCACATTTCGTTCATTTCTTTTGAATAATTGTCCTGTTGATTTTTCTGACATAGCTGCAAACCATGTTATGAGCTAGAAAAAGAAGTTAATAAACAAATTAAATTGTAGAACATGAAAAAATAAAATTGAACGTGTTATGTGGCTAGAGCAGTCTAATACACGATTACCCCAAGGTGCTGATCTCCACTTGCCCCAGGTAACAATATTTACGAGACGAGCTTACCAGAATTTCTCTGAATAAATTTTGAAATGTTAAATAAATATTGTTTATTTAATATAAACTTTAATCAATATTCTTCATACTTACCAAAAAAATAGCTCCCTAATGTGAAGTTATCTTAATAATTATTGCATTTTTAAAATATTGTCAAAGTTGTGTGCGCTATTCAGACGCGACGCGTTTGTAAAGGTCAATATAAATACTGGAATCGCATCGTTCATCGTGTGTTATCTATGTCGATAGGTTGATATTAACTTGTAGTAGATTGCTACAATATACAATATATTGCTATACGATATATGTTCAAATAGCAAAATTTCGCTCATAAAAGAAGCCCATTAATGCACTTCCCCCCAACTATGCCCTTACTCCATTCTGCCTTATATATTTTTAAAAAGTATGTTTAAAGGGCAGCAATTTGTCTTTTTGTCCGGGGCATCATAAATGCTAGAGCGGGTGCTACTGCTTCAAAAGTGGCTAAGGAGGGTCATAGGAGGCCAAAAATGTCATAGAATGATATCAGTATCTGTATTTATTTACTAATAATAAATTGTTGTTTTCCTGCTTAACTCATTGACACCCTTTGATACATGCCATGGAAGTGGAACAAAAAAAAAAAAAAAATTCAATCCTGAGTTATGCAATGCAGCTATTGCAGAGCAGGATTTTTGCATTTATTGGGTGAAAATACATGCCTCCAATGATTGTTCCTAAATTTTCTGATTGCCGAAATTTCTTTTTAAATCCTATTCTAAAGATGGAAAATGTGAATGGATTGTATTAGTGGAATTTGGATTATTTTGCATTGAATTTTATCAATTTTGCTTTCTATTCTTTTATATTTTAGTAATTTTATTTTGATTTTAGGGTGAAGTATATTTATTTTTGAAATTTTAAGTAAAACATGGAATTTTAGTATGATGAACTGTAAAATTCGCAAAACTGAAAAAATTTTGCCGATAATACAAAATTTTGGTTAATTCTATTAAAATAAACAATATATCTGCTTATTTGTTCATTTATTGCTTTACTTTTACAGATAATTTTGTAAAATACAAGAAAATCCTAATGTAATCAATTCCAGGCTATAAAAAATGTGTGTCACTTCGTTTTATAGCATCCAGTCATTTCACAGGAAACTGCAGCCAAGCCTACTTTACTTGCTGCAAATGGTATTGAGTGTAGTGTATCAACAAAGTATCCCCAGGCCAATTAAAGCAAAGCAGAAAATGTTATAGCTGTTTATGTACAATTGTGGATGATTTTCATGTGTGTCATGTTTTTGGCAATAAATTCAAAACTTTATAAAAAAATAACAATTATTGAAATGAAGAAAATATTAGCTGATTTTCATCATTCATACCTTATTTTATTCATAAGATTTTCTGCTACCAAAAAATATACCAAATATTTTATTGGACGGCTAAAATTTCGTACATAAAAATCGTGTTTTCTCCAATCTCATATAATGAGAAAAAGTTGTGAAAGAAATAAAATTCAGAAAAAATTTTTATATCATTACAATGACAATAAAAAAAAAAAACATAATAAACTGTAAAAATTTCAAAACTTTTGACGAAAATTAAGCGAGATTTCACAATTTTAATTTTTTGAATATTAGGTTTATTTTTAAAACTGTGAGAACCTCAATGGGTTAAAGTGTTTTTTGGATTGCTTTTATTTTTTGGCTTATATATAAACTTAGTTTGCCAGGCATAGTTTGAAAACATATATAGCATATTAGAAAACTTGGTTTTAATTATTTGCAATTTGATTTCTTCTATAGTTTCAGTCATTCAGTTGTTTTTTAACCTTTTCCGCTCCAATGCCTTGGTAGCCAAGACAAGCGTGCACCGTCGTCCGCTCCAATGACTTGGTAGCCAAGACAAAATTTAAAACTTAATAACTTCGTAATTTTTGCGTAAATCGAGAAAAAATGGTTAAAATCTCAAATTCTATCATATTTTCCATATTTCTATCGTATTATTCAAAAATTTGATTTTCCGTCGATATTTTAATAAATTTTTAATTAACCCTTTAATTCGAACCCAATCCGAATTAATTAATATAATTGTGATCTTTCGACCCCCAAAAATTCAAGAATTGATTGTCCGAATTTGTCCGACTTGCTCTATCATGTTCCACATATCCTTCAGATTTTATCCTTACTTTTTTTTACAGATATCTTTATCCAGTAAATTAAAATTTGGGAAAGTTTGGCCCCTTATAAATAATACGATTTTAGCGCTTTCTCACACATAAAATTCGATAAATTAGTTTTATTTAAAAATTTATAAATTTTAACTTATCAGCGAAACAAAGCGACCTATACCACACTTGACGATCGACGCGGAAGTCGGCGTCCTAGATTCTGGCGGGAAATATCTAACGGTTTTTCGAAATCAGCTGATTGTTTGTTTATATTAGTTATATTTTAAATGTAACACAAAAATTTAAACAATACAATTATTTTTGTGTTATCTGCAGTCGAAACAAGTAACTAGTACACCAGGGGTGCATATTTACTGTCAAACAACGTCCATCCAAGGTCAATTGTTGACCTCAAGGCCATCGGACTGTATACATTTTTGAAGAAGGGGTGATCGGTGAAAAGACCTCCCCTTTGTTTGAAAATGCTATTATTATTATATTTTAACTATTTTTTGAAAAATTAATGACTTAGAATGACGAAATACAGAGAAATAATTCATCATCCGCCATTTTTAAAAGGCTCTGAGACTAATCTTGAGTAAAAAACGTATAAAAACGATAATTTATCAAAAATCAGTGCTAAATCTGGCATACAGATGGCAGGATGATAGCTACGTATACAAATTACAGCAATATTTATTAAAATAACAAAATTTTCAACAAAGTCGACATTCTCATATGTACTAATACTTCTTATAAAATAAAAAGTATTAATCCGGCATTATTTTAAGAAAATAGGAACAAAAATGGCTAATAAACAATTATTTTAAACATTTGTGTAGTGGAATACCGTATTTCATCCGCGAGAGGGATAATACGATTGTTTGTTTATACGAGGTCAGGACGCGTATTAAATTACAATCTGCCGGATCATTTTTCAATCATAAATTGTTTTCGTTTAATGGAAAAATTTTTTAGAATTATGAAGTATTTGGTATTATTAGATGTGGAATATCACCAGGAATGTAAATATATCAACATTTTTTTTATCCGATGCAGAAATTATGAATAATTTGAAAAAATTATGTTTTGTTTACATATGCAAATTAGGCCTAATTCTTTCGTATTTTTTTTCTTTTTTTCTTTTGGTCCTATAACTAAAATTAAAAAACGATATCAGGACAGAGTATATGGACAACAAAATATAATTTTTTCGTGCCAAAAAATTAAAAAGTAAAAAAGTTACGGCAAAATATCGAATATCAAGTATCATATTTCATAACCCTTCGGACCCCTAGGGAATGTTTATTTTTTTTTAAGAGGAGCGGATAAGGTTAATACATTGATATTCAAGGTGTGATATTTTAGGAACATTGAAATTCATAATACTGTGATATTGTGTACTATACCTAACAAAAACTTGATCATTTTACTGATCTTAACTGTATTGTAATTCAGGAAGAATTTTTTTGATTGGAAAATTATTTCATGAATTTATTTCATTTGTTATTTCAAACCTCATGTTTATTGAAATGTTATATTGCTCACTAATCTGAATTACAACTGGTAGAAATTATTTATTCTTTCAGAATTTATTGAAATATAAATGTCAAATCATTTATCAATATTTGTCACAATGATGCCATTGCAATGTGACGACATCCTGAATTTAAATGAAATAAATTTGCTGTATAATTTATTAATTATAGCAGTCAAAATCCATTGGTTTTTGTTTGTGCCCAATTTTATAGAGATTTAACCTGATCAGTATAAAGATAAACTATTAAAACTGAACGTAGTGAACGTTTTAACCAGATCATCATAATATCACATATTGTTACATTGTGGTCTAATACAATTAAATTTAATCAAAAATTAGACTACACATAGTGCCATTTATTGACTAAATTGTTAAATTCTATGGAATGTTTGGATTGTTCTAAAAAGTCACTGAATAGATCAGTTATTTCGGTTGGACAATTTCAGAAAACCATGCCAAAATTGGTAGTTGTAGCTTCTACAATTTATGAAAATATTTAATACAAACATACAATAAAAAATAGCAAACTAACAACTGAATATATTTATATGGCAGTAATTTAAACAGGTAAATTTGATTTATCCAAAATGATACTTTAGAGTTAGCATTGACAGAAATGGAAATGTCATATAAATCAGAGGATTCCTGTATACATATATTCAATTTTAAAAATAGCAAATCAATAAATAAATAAATGTTTACCTTTATATGTATAAATATAATTTTACGATCTTCAGGTTTAATTACACTTTTTAATGGATGCATAAAATGCTGAAAAAGATATATTTTTATATCATTATTAATTTGTATATTTAATTTACTTATACACAATACATATCACAAAATTTAAGATTATTATTTTTGTTATAAGATTATTATTTAATAAATAATTTAAATCAAAAGCTTAATCTATATTAAATAAATAAATATTCAAAACTTTCTTGTAATCAGAAGTTAATAAACTAGTACTTAAGGTGAACATACACAATATCTCTGATAAATAACTGAACTGAATTTCTGCTATCATCAATCATAAGCATCTTCTAGTAAGCATTAATATTTTTCGATGAACTTTTGTTTGAACTATCAACTGTTAAAATTTCAGAAAAATTAGATGATATGCTCAAAAGTTATTGACATTTTGATGAATGTTGTCACAAAAACATGATGGAGCAAAGAGCAACTAATAAATTCTGTTTTAAACTTGGGAAAATGGCCACACAAACACTTGAAATGTTGAGGGAAGTTTATGGTGATAACTATAAACAATCGAGTTCTGCTGCTTCTAAAAACACAAGAAATCACAACAAGTACTTGAGCAGGATAAATACACTATTTTATTATTAGATATATATATATAATATATTACATACACTAATAATACTATTGCTTTCCAGAAATGTTTTCGGCCTACTATGGCCCTCCTCAGCAGATAATCTCAAGTGAGCAACTAAAGTTAGTCGCTCACTTGAGATTATCTGCTGAGGAGGGCCATAGTAGGCCGAAAACATTTCTGGAAAGCAATAGTATTATTAGTGAATGTAATATATATTATATATATCTAATAATAAAATAATAAAATAGTGTATTTATCCTGCTTTAAGTGCTTGTTGTGATTTCTTGTGTTTATGGTGATAATTATATATTCTGTACACAAGTATTTCAGTGACATAAATGCTTAAAAGATCACTGAGAGGCTTTAAACAACAATGAACAACCAGGTCATCCAAAGTTGGTGAACAGTGATGAAGCTGTGAAGAAAGTGTAAACTTATCACTGTCATAACTCATTTATGACATGCATTCCAATAACATCCACATGTTCACAGAATCTTATTTATGCAAGAATCTTTAAATTTATCTGTAGGAAAAGTATATAAAAAAATTACAAAGCTTCTTTGTTTATTATATTCTTTGTGAATATTGTAAAGTTTATTAGAATGAGTAATCCCAATTTGGCATTGTGTACTACAAGGTGTGCCAGCTAAATCCGGACAAATTTCAAATTGAATTTCCCGCCATATTTTAGCTACTCTGTGTCAGGCTACGATGCTGCTGACATTTTAGTAAGCCAGACAGACCATATTTTACATCAGCACTATGATGCTGCTGACGTTTTAGTAAGCCAGACAGACATCAGCGCTACGATGCTGCTGACGTTTTTGTAAGCCAGACAGACGATGCGGACGTTTTAGTAAGCCAGTCAGACGATGCGTTTGAGGATAAGTACAAAATAGGGATCAGTTAAGATCGAGTGCAGAATATAATCGGAGAGCAGCAATAATCGAAGGCCTTCACGCTGGACATTCACCTTCCAAAATAATTTGGGTCTTTAACTATCCAAGATCGATAGTTTATAATGTTGCTGCTAGATATGCAGCTTCAGAGAAGTCTGAAGAAGGTTCTGCCAACCTGGCAAGGAAAAGTCATTCCAGGGGGAGATCGTTAAGGACACTGGAAGTTGTCCAAAGGGCTCAAGAGCTCATCTCAGAGGACCCAGGGCAATCTCTCAGGCAGTTGGCAAAAACATTGGGTGTGAGTGAGGCCACAATGCGTCGAATTGCGGAAGAGGACCTACGGTACAAGTCCTACGTCATAAAAGTACGACAGATGCTGTCTGATGCCGCTAAAACAAAGAGCGCAACTTGCTTCTGTGTTCAATGAAGAATGAAGCTGCAGGACGCATCAGATTTTTTTCTGATGAGAAAATTTTTACTGTTGATGCCAAAGTAAACCGGAGAAATGACCGTTGGCTTGCCTATGACCTTGAAGATGTCCCCGTAATAGCTAGGACGAAGTTTCCGGCCAGTGTTCACGTCCTAGCTGTTGTTTCCGGTGAAGGTGACGTCATGCTGTCGCATGTCTTTGGAAAGGGGGAAACCGTAACAAAAAAGATTTACTTGCATGTTCTTACAACAATAGTGAAACCTTGGATGGAAACTGTGACTTCTGGGAGACCCTACATCTTCCAGCAGGACGGCGCGCCTGCGCACATCAGTCATTTAGTGCAAAACTGGTTGTCAGACAACATGGATACGTTTTGGTCTAAAGAATTCTGCCTCCTAACAGTCCAGATTTGAATCCTTTGGACTACTACGTATGGAGCGTTGTTGAAAGGGTCTCTAATAGGTCGAGACATCCTAATGTTGCATCTCTCCAGGCTGCTATTGAGGGAGTGTTTTCGAACTTGGACAAGCAGGCGTTGCACAGGGCATGTTATCGTTTTCGCTATTGAGGCAGCGTTTTCGAACTTGGACAAGCAGGCATTGCACACGGCATGTCATCGTTTCTGGTCAAGAATCGAGGGCAGTAATGAGACAGAAAGAATTACATCGAAGTAATTTTAATCTAAACAGATCCAAAATTAATGTGCAAATGATAATTTCGATAATTTTAATCTAAAGGGATCCAAAATTAATGTGCAAATGATAATTTTCAATTTTAATCTAAAGGGATCCCAAATTAATGTGCAAATGATAATTTTGTTTAATTAAATTGTTTATTTTGTCTGGATTTAGCTGGCGCACCCTGTATCTATGTACCTTAGATTATAACAGTTATATTTGCTGTCTTGTAGATATTATATACTCTATGTATAGCCTATTTACAATTTTATCATAATTTATATAACATTGCCAAAAAAGTAAGACTTTTAAATAAGTTAGGAATTATAATAAATAATTATTAATTGATATAATATATTTAATTCTTACTCTAATAATCATATTCAAAGCTTCAATATAATTCTTTTCTGTTTCAACTAATTCTTTTATACAATAATCCCGCTTTTCCATTGGAACAGAAGGTACCACTGGAATCTGTAATAAATAATTTACAATTTTATTTTTTTATTTATGTGCAAAACACACATAATTTTGGCAATAATTAACTAAATTATTAATTGCAAATGTTTGAAATTAGATAGAAACATTTCTAATCATTGAATAGAGAGAAAATTTTGAATCTCATCTCATAAAGATGATTTAATTCAATCCTGATTCAATATCAATTATAATTGGATAATAATATGATCCAATCTTTTTCTTTAACACTGCATTTATCCTATATATTCAAAAACCTTGGAAATAATCTCAAGGATGGATTCAGAGTATATAATCAATGATAACATTCCGATAGATCCCAGTGCATGGATTTTTGCCCTCAATAGTAAGCTTTCAATGAAAAACCATGTTGTTTCTTTATTATTTTTATTTTATACTCTGTTATATTATTTTTCTTCATTAATCTCTCATTTTTAGTTTATAATATATAATTAAAATATGTTTATGTGTTTAGAACATATGCACGTGTTTATAGTTTAAATGAGTTTGATTGTAATATAATAGTTTTGTTGAAGATGGTTAGTGTAATAACCAAAAGTACTACAAATAAAATGTTTTTGACCAACTGAGTAATGTGCTTTGTTCAGTAGATTTAAGTATATCAGAGTTAAATACCCTGATAAGATAATTAATGATAAAACTGTATCGGAATAAAATATATACTATTTTTTATTCTTAATAAATACCTAAATAAAATATATCCCTATCTCTATCTTTCATAAAAACAATTCAAATAAAAGACACTTAAGCAGAAAAAACATTTATTTTTGATGATATTTTTGGTGAGCCACTCATTATGCTGAAACTGATGAGTGTTCCTTTTCAGTCAGTGTGGTTAAAAAATGAGTATCTCTTGCCAAAAAAATGTTATCAAAAATAAAGAAATTTTTTCCCTGCTTAATTACTGGTTTTATTTGAATTGCTTTTCTAAATAATTAAATTTATAGAAAATATAAATTTTAATATCATCATTAAAGTTAATTTATTATTATTTTTTAAATTAAATATTTCCTTTTAGTTATCTATACAAAATAAATTATAAAACTTATAAGTTACTAACCTCTGCTTATACTATACATAATTAGTCATTCATGGCATCCTCCACATCCTGATTACTATATTTATATGGTTATGAGGGATGTGGAAAATTATTAGTAGATAAAAAGAAAACAGAATGAAAAATATAAGTGACAACAAAACAAAATATAGGACAGTTAAATACCATGAACTAATATTCAAACTAAAGAAGAGATGAAATGCACCACAAGGATAATAATTGCTTACTTGAGATAATATATGTTATTTTACAAAATCAGGAATGACAAAACACTAGAAAATAGGGAGAAGAGAAGGGTGTATAGTATAAAATATATGAATAAGAACTTAAAAACAGGAGAGAAGTATATAGAGAGTACATTTAGAAATCTGAAAGTTAGGTTAGACAAGCACAAAAAAGATATTGAGAAAAAGTCGCTAAACACAGCCTTTGTGCAAAGGGCTAACTGTTATAACATATATATATATATATATTGGGTTGTTTGGAAAGTAATTTTGTTTTTTTCCGACCGATGGCATTAGTTGTATTTTTCCCGCCAATTTTATTCTAAGCCATGTTATCGTTATAAATTTCGACAATTGACATTTCAAGGCATATTTATAACAATTTTTTTTTGATTTTGTACATTTTGTTTTTTTTGTGTGTCCTATCAAAAATGGAAAATAAAATGGAGATTTTCGGCATGTTTTACTTTTTTATTACTGAAAACGTAAGAACGCTGTTCAAGCAAGAAAAAATTATGTGAAATGTAGGGAGATGTATTAACGGAATGCCAGTGCCGAAACTGGTTTGCAAAATTTCATTTTGATAATTTTGATGTTAAAGGTGCACCATGTGCTGGAAGGTTAGTTGAAGCTGATGATGACAAAATAAAAATATTGGTTGAAACAAACCGCTTAATAACAACATCAAAAATTGCTACAAGATTGGATTTTTTGAATTCAACCATTCATGATCAGATGAAACGCTGATATTTGGGTTCCGCATGTTCTCAAAGAAAGATTTGCTCCATCGCATCGATATCTGATTTGCTGTTCAAACGTGAAGAAAATGACTTCTTTCTGAAGCGGATCATAACTGTTGATAAAAAATGCATTCTTTATAACAAAGTTGAACACAAGCGATCATGGAGCAGAAGAAATGAGCCAGATCAAAGCACTCCGAGACCCCATATTCATCAAAAAACCGATGTTCTTTGTTTGGTGGAATTTCAAGGGAATTGTTTTTCTGAGCTTCTTCCAGACAATTTCAGAATTAATTCGGAAGTGTACTACCACCAATTAGAAAAACGGAACGATTCCATCAAACAGAAGCGGCCAGAATTGATTAACAGAAAAGACAATGTTTCATCATGACAATACCGAACTTCATACAAGTTTGATGGCTTGCCAGAAGCTGTTACAGATTGGATGGGATATGCTACCATATTCACCATATTCGCCATATCTGGTACCTTCCAATTATTACTTAATCCGGTCTTTACAAAATTCTTTACACTGCAAAACACTTAGTTTAAATGAGAATGTCAAAAATCACTTGTTTCAATTTTTTGCAAGAAAAGATCAGAAATTCTATGAGCATGGAATCATGCTACTACCAGAAAGAAGGCAACATGTGTTGGACCAAAATGGTCAATATATAAATAATTAAATAAAATATTTATATACTATAAAAAATTGTCGTACATTTTCATGGAAATAACGAAATTACTTTCCAAACAACCCAATAGATTGGGACAGTATACAATTAAAACAAAATAGATGTACATCAATTAAAAATGGTAGAAAGTATACATATGCATAAAAATAAAAAAAGTGGCAAGAGAATAATGAACATGATACTCCATAGAAATAAAAATAGCATTGCACTGATGTGAGAAAACTATTTAGCAAAAAAGATACAAACATATGAGGCAGAATTTTAATACATAATCAGTGTAAAATTAAATGAAAATTAGATAAAATGTTGTTTTGTTAAAATTATATTTAATGTTAGGACTGTATACAATGGACTAGTATGTTGCCATAACAACAAATATTGGAATTTCTTCTAAACTGAACAAATTGTTCTTTGGTTTAGTTGTATTTTGCAGCAATTCACATAATTGAAGTGGCCAAAATAGACTGAAAATACTTTTCTGTGACTTGTAAAATTATTTAATAAACAGAATTTGTTTTCCTGCTATATAGCTAAATAAGTAATTATAATTTTAAAATTTGAAAGATTAGTCAATTATAATAAAACACTTTTTTGAAAATTTTAATAATTATTTTCCAAAGAAAGTTAGAAAACTTTATTTTGTCAGATTACCAATATCAAAACAAACTTGTAAATTTGTTTCCATCAAAAATGCTGGGTTAATTACTTATTTATTAATGCAATTTGTATTGACATAAATTAATATGATGTTTTTGAACCTATTAATGATAATATGGCATTACAAATTTTATATAAAATTTTTTATTTTTAATTTATATCTCATTTGTTATTTATATCAAGCAGTTAACAATAGTGCAAGTGCAATAAATATTTGAAAATTTCAATTCATATTCAATTTCTCCAATCTTTATGGATTATGGATCACATACAAAGCAAACTGTATTATTATTTTAATAAAATAGCAATTTACAAATAAGCATTTATATATTTTTTTTTACATATCTACTGTATGTTTCTGTGTCTTCTAGTGCTTACTAATAATAAAATTGTAGCAAGCTTGTGTCAGTACAATATATTATTATTATTTGAAGTGTACAGTCAATATATTTGTCATATTTTTTATTACAATATTAACAAAAACAGCAGAATGAAATCATAAAAAAACTTAACTATTAGCATTTATTTATATCTATTGAATCATCTACAGTTAATTGGTAAATAAGGCATGTGTTAATAAGGAACAATTATTTAAATAACAGCAAACTAAATTAAAACTATTGACTGATTTTTAATTGCATATTGATGTATTTTTTTTAATTAATTATTTCTTGTTAAATTTAGTTTGATATTTGATAATTTAATATCAAATATATAATATTGAGCAAAGAATAAAACCCAGTTTATTAGTTTCATTAGTATTTTAGTTTGTCTTTTACCATCTTATGCAAGAACACTGTGTACTTGATGATGTGGATGCTATTCTAACAACATAAAAAACTAACTATTGTGAAAAATTTTAGTTCTAGTGAGAGAAATTGCACTTTATCAATTATATAAATTGTTAAATTCATATAATTGAAAAAATCAATTTCAATTATTGTATAAAATTTTCTTAATAATTTTATACACCTATTAAGATAAATAAACACACAAATTTTATTTTTTTACATATCACGCCTGAATTTAAGAAAAAATATAGACAATATAGTATTGAATATTTGAACTACACCTTCATTCAGTTGTCTACAAATAATATATTACTAATGTGCTTGAGTTGCCAAAAAGTTTTCCAAAGGGCACAGAATAAATTTTTTCCTGAAAAGGGATTATTAGGCCAAACAAGTTTGGGAACTTCTGAACTAAACTATTAATAAATTATTAATCATATCTCAAAGGATCTCCTCTTATTGAGATAATGAAACACTCATTAAATCAGGGGTGTCCAACCTTTTGTCTTCCTTGGGCAAAATTTGAAGAAAAAATTGTCTCGGCCACATATAAAATATATTAATTCCAACAATAGTTTTTAGGCGACCGGATGACCATGTGGTAATATGGCGTGTCAGACAGGCAGACCTGGGTCCAGCATCTCCTGAAAAGTTTTTTCGGGATTCCGGGTTTGTTCCGGCGATCCCGTCCTTCAGCATCCGGTCCTCCTCCAAGTATGTAGGTGCAACCCATGGTTGGAACTGGCCCCGTTCCTTAGTAATTTCACTGATTGGAAAGGGGTATAAAACAAAAAACAAAAAACAAAATAGTTGTTAAGCAAAAATGCAGTAAATAATATACAATATATGACATCCACCATGACAAATAAGCAAAAATGTCATAACAATCTTTGACTTCTTTTCGTTCAGAAATTTTTTTAAATCATTGAGCAGGTGAAAAGAAAGCAAATACTAGCACACCCACTTTTTATAACACAAAAAACTTTATTTTAATTTAAAAAACGTTTTCGGCTACAGTTTGCCCTCATCAGCTTCAACATTCGATTACCGTTTCGTTCTAGAACTTAGAACTTGATTAGAACATATGAATTCTTTACAATTTAAAGTTCAAAACATTTATGATGTTGGACTAACCACAATGTTTTGAACTTTAAAATTGTAAAGAATTCATATGTTCTAATCAAGTTTTAAATTCTAGAATGAAACGGTAATCGAATGTTGAAGCTGATGAGGGCAAACTGTAGCCGAAAACGTTTTTTAAATTAAAATAAAGTTTTTTGTGTTATAAAAAGTGGCCTGCTCAAGTGTGCTAGTATTTTGCTTCCTTTTCAATTGTAGCCTTGAAGAGCAGTATAAAAGATGTACATGTCATTGAGCAGGTCAAGAAGTTTTAATCACTGAAATAAGAAATATTTTAGAAAATGGAAACAGAGAAAGTAGATAGGTATTTGAATAACAAAAACCTAAATTCATTAATTATTTATTATTACATAAAAATCTCTGTACTGAATATGGCCCAACATAAAATTGTAAAGAAGTTTATTATTTTAGTTTATTTTTTTATGGGTTGCATTCAGTACAGCAGTGGGCCACATGCAGTCCTTGGGTTGGACAGCCCTGCATTAAATTATGTAGGAATATTAGAGAAGCAAAAGCAGCAGAAATAATACTTATTGAAAAAGTAATTAAAAATTTATACTACTAATGATAAACTGCCTGAAGAATTACTAATTCCTTGGAAACGAAATATAAAAAATTTTGCTGATAAATAAACATGGCAATATATTTAGGGGAATAATGGTAAAGGGATAAAATACTGAGTAAATTTATAATTGAGTGACTTTCTTTTACAAAATATTTTAAATGTTTATTTGTTTTATATATTATTATTAACAATGGTGATTTTTTGCAAATATACTTATGTACTACCACTTGCTTTACGTATATAGAAGAACTCACACAGCACTGTTAGCAAGGTAATAAGTTTATTGGCTTAAAACGTTTTCGGACCTTATCTCAGTCACTCATCAGTATGCCTCCTCCCAGGTAAAAAAACCAAATTGCTACTTTTTGCAAATAGCAGCATAATACTAAATGCTCCCAAAAGATACATATATCTATATTTTCATTTTTCATCCCTGATTAATCAATTTTGTACTGCTAAGAATCTATGAAAAAATGTGAAATTTACTATATATTACTGCACTATAAATGCAAAATTAGTCATTTAAATATGAAATAATATATTTTTGAACATGATTTTTAAAAATTACAATAAATATCATTTTCTTAGGATTTGTACACTCCTGAAATTTCATTTGATCTTTGAATGATCTAATAGCTTTTACTGTCCACCCCAGGTAGTCTGTATTATTTTCTTCCTTCCAGAAATTTCTATTTCTAATTTTGTTTTGAGATAGGTGTAAAAATAAAATTTAAGACTTTGCTAACAGTCTTGAAATATATATGGGATCCAACTAATTACAGATACTGAAATATTTTTCAGTAAATGCAATTTAATTGTAACAGGAAGGAGAATCATGTAGAAATTTGTTCTATGTATCATCAATTAATAATTTATGAATTGTTAAATAAGTTATTTACTCTTTTAAAAAAATTATTTTTAGTGTGAATTAAAATAAACTAACTTGTTAAAACATATCTCTTTATAAACAAATCTCTCATCAACGGACTAATAACTGATTGTCCGTAGATGGGAAGAGATTATTATATATGGTTAAAAAATACAACAACATTACATTTATTTAGACTGGTTTATTATTCTGAGCCAGAGAAGCTAGAAAGTTCCTCTGAAGCACTACTGGTGGCTTCTACAGATATTTGTGCAGTACTAGTGCTTGGGGTGCTCTGATCAGCTGTTTGAGAGACGATTGAGATGGGTTTATGTTTAAAACATAATTTTTTGGATTTATTTTTTAAAATGAATCCAACTTTAATTGCTTTCCACAAGTATATTGTTCACGAATTATTAATTCTCTTAATGTCCAAAGCTTGAATGGAAGAATTATCTGTTGTATTAATGAATTGTAAGAGAATGTCAATGGAATCTTATACTTGAGACATTTTTGGTTTCACTACCACCTCTTCCTCTGAGTCACTGGAGCTCTCTACTGAATCTTCACCAGCCAGAACTGATTCTGCTATTTCCTCCATGGAAAGAACTTGGTAACCGGGATTGACATCGTTCTCTTCAAGCCAATTTTCGATATCATTAAGATCAACATCTTTTTCTCCAGCATATGATAAAACTTTGTGAAAATCCTTTGGTTCGAAACCTTCAAAGTCCAGTTCAGGATCTTCACCCATCATTATTTTTTTCCAAGCATTAGAGAGAGTTGTCATTTTGACATCTTTCCAAGCTGACACAAAATTGTAGATGCCAGATTTTAGATTATAGTTTTTAATATTGTTTACTGTTCGCTGACCTCTTGTGTCTTCTTCCATATCTTCCTCTTCCTCGATGACTACTAACACTTCATCTAGATATTTATGCTGATAATGCTGTTTACATGACACAATCACTCCTTGATCCATCAGCTGGATTAATGAGGTTGTGTTCAGTGGAAGGAAAATTGCACAGATTCTACCATCTACGCTTACAAGTTTTTCTGCTTTCGGATGTGCTGGTACATTGTTATGGACGAGAATAGCCCTAACATCTTCAGGGGCAATATGCAATACTTTCTCTTGAAAATTTCACACTTCAGAAATGAAATGATAAAAAAACAATCATGAAAAATGGCACTATTAAACAAAGAGTTTTTTGTGTTATAATATATGATTGTAACTCGTTTATGCAGTCTTTGAGAAACATGGCTTAGCTGCCTTCCCTATAACTACAGGCTTGAGGCGGTGGACTAATGCATTCACCCCCAATAAAGTAGAAAATTTATTCTTGCTGATTTTTTTGCCTGGAACTTTGTCTTCATGCTTAAATACCTGGGTATTTCTTGGTAGAGAACGTCAAAACAAAGCAGTTTCATCTGCATTGTAAATCTGTGACAATTGTAGATCTTCTTTCTTTATAAGTTCATTAAATTGCAGTCTGAATGGTTCAACAGCACTAATATCTGCACTAACCAGTTTTTCCATGTTGCACTTTGTTTTGAATTCCATGATGATTACGAAAGCATCATAGCCAACCATCATTAGCTTTAAATGAATTAATTCCCAGATTGCATGCTAATTTGTTGGCAGCCTTAACAATTTCCGTCTCACGAACATTCACGTTCACTGATCAGTGTTGAACATACCACTTGTATACTGCTTCCTCCAGTTCCTTACTTTTAGGAACTTTCATATGCTTACCATTATGAACAACACCTTTCCCATTTTTGCACGGATTGACTTCAAACTTCACTGCATAACTTCTGAGTTTGTCCTTAGCTTTGCATATGTCACTAACTGTTTGTTTCTTTACACCATATTCCTCGCACACTTTTGCAACCAAAACTCCAGCCTCTAACTTCTTAAGAAGCTCTAATTTATCACTAATACTTAGGTTTGTACGCTTCCGTTTTATACTTTCCTTCTGCTTCAATGACACGATGAGGGCCGAAAAATTAATATACTATATTAATCAAAATATCAAAAATAATAGATTTCTCATAACTACTTTCTCACGCATGCGCTAATGTATTGTGCATGAGAAAGTACAATTGAAACATTCGAAATTGTCACAAAATTTGTAATCCCTCCTCAAATAATGACATCACAAAATTTAATATCTCCCGTCAGGTGACGTCATTTAATGAAATTGGAAGTGTTTTTTTGCCTGCAGATTTTGTCCGTTGCATCCACCAAAGTCCGGTGATGGGGGGGTCCATTGATGCGAGGTTTGTCTGTATATGTGTATATAATTTTATTTTTGTAATTTTGTAGCAGATCCACATAGGCAGTTCAATACAAGATCTCACACAGGTGTAATATTCTCTAAATCATTATAATTTAATGCCAGGCTAGAGCAGGTTGACCACTGCTTTGCCATATGGTCATTAGATGGTGTCTCATGTCAGTCATACTCTCCCAACATCAGATGTAAGATGGCAGTGCTTAGGGAAACATGGTCAAATATTGAAATGCATAGTGTGATCAGATTTCTGCATCTAAAAGGCACATCACCAACTGAAATTCATCACCAACTTGTTGAGATATACAGTGCTAATGTTATGTCATAGAAACAGATGTGGATTTAGTGCACTGAGTTCAATAATGGCAGGACAGACATGCAAGGTAACCTGCAATCTGGCCAGTCAAGAACATCCATCACAGATGACAATGTTTGCAGCATTGAAACTCTGATTCAGAAGGATTGACACATTTAACTTAATGATATTGCTAATGAATTGAACATCTTCATTGTTCGTGAATGACTGGGGTACAGAAAAAATGTTCATATTGAGTACTAAGGCAACTCATAGGTCACAAAGTACTAGGATGGGATTATTTCTCATGCACTTTATGAAGTACTATGAGAAAGAAGTGCAATTCCTGCATCATATTGTGTTGAGATGAAACATTGGTGCATCATGTGACACTGGAAACAATGCAAGCATCCATGACATGGAAACACATTATCCTTCTTCCAAGAAATTCAAAACAATTCCATCAGCAAAGTAGATCAGGGTGACAGTCTTTTGAGACTACAGAGACTTGCTTCTTGTTGTGTAAGGAACACCTTTCCCATTTTTACATGGATTGACTTCAAACTTCACTGCATAACTTCTGAGTTTATCCTTAGTTTTGCGTATATCACTAACTGTTTGTTTCTTTACACCTTTTTCATATTCCTCACACACTTTTGCAACCAAAACTCCAGCTGCTAACTTCTTAAGAAGCTCTAATTTATCACTGATACTTAGGTTTGTATGCTTCCATTTTACACTTTCCTTCTACTTCGATGACATGATGAGAGACGAAAAATTAATATACTGTATTAATCAAAATATCAAAAATAATAGACACAATAACTGATAAGAAATCAACTTGTTCAAAAAATCAAGAATAATTGTTCAATAATTAATAATTCAATAATTGTTCAAGAAATCAATTATTGTGACACATTGAATTAATTTCAGAGAAATTGTTTAGATGTACATCATGGCTTATTTTCAAACCTGCATTAGACGAACTTGGCTGAACCAGCACAAAAAATGCATTTTAGAGATCTAGTTTTTAAATGTCTATATAGAACTAGTCTAAATGAATGCTGTTATGTTAAGTATTGCTCTTCCCTTCATCTTAGGAGTAATGAATCAATCAAATTGTTTGCAAATATGACGACATCAATCAATATGATGAAATATTCAAGTAAAGTTACAACAGTTCAGCTCTCAGCAGAAAGTAAAATACATTTTTATATCAACACTAACTTTATTAAAAATATAGTACTTTCGACTCTATTGAGCCCTCTTCAGTATTTCGATTAACATTAAACAAAAAAAGAAGATAGCAATACAAATAGAGCCAATACTAAAGAAATGCAGTGCAGAAGAGGCAGAGAGCCTAAGGTGGTTAATTGTTAATAATGCAGAAAAAGATAAGAAAAAATGGAAAAATGATAGTGAATTCTATAGGAAAGTAAAAAGAGCAGCTAAATGGCTCAATGTTAATAATATCACATGCGCTAGAGATGATAAATCTAAAGCAATAGTGCTTATAAAGAGAGAAGTCTACAAAGGATATATACAAGAATATATTGAGAAATCATCTATGATAAAGCTGAAAGAAGATCCCACAGAAAAAATCGTACAGAGGCTGAATAGGATTCTTAAAAATAAAAAATGCCCAGGCTTTATAAAAAGAACAAAAGTAATATCACCAAAACCACCAAGGATGTTTGCATTTATAAAAACGTACAAATCACCAATCGGAATAAGACCAGTCGTTGAAAGAAGGGACGCACCTACTTACAGTATAGAAAAACTCTGGCGAAGTGATGTAGGCAGAAGATACAAGATTACGAATAGGCGCTAACCTCATCAAGGCAATTTATTGATGCTATAAATGAAGTGGGCCCTATACCAGATGAAACAATGGAGCATATGATTTCGAAGCACTATACACCTCCATAGGGCTGGAACCTGCATGCTTACTGTTATATACAATGCTATTAGAGAATCTGCCAAGTGATGAAATGGACCCAGAATTACTATGTAACCTATGTCACCTCCTGATACACAAGGCATACTTCCAATTTAAGGGATGTTTTTATAGACAGATAGTGGGTGTCCCAATAGGGAGCCCGCTAGCCGGAATACTAGCGGAACTGGTTGTCAGACGAAAAGAAAGCGAAGTTTTCCAGAAGTTATTCCAGCAGTAAGGTTATATAGACAGTATATAGATGATATTATTATAAGAGAAAAAACAGATAATCAGATCGATATAGAGCAGCTCTTCCGAGATGAAAGTTGGGGCTGAAGATAAAGAAAGTAAGAGAAAATAAAATGGAAATAAACTACTTAGATGTTAAAGTAAAAATTGAAAGAGGAGAATATCAAACAAAAGTGTATAGGAGACACATACATTCCTCTTTTTATCCATAAAACCTCGAGAGAGCCGTGGCATATAAAGATGGCTTCATTTAGAGCCCTACTTACTAGAATTAAAACGCACTGCAGTACATGGGAAAACGTTACAGAAGAATTAGAGTGGATTATACGACAGGCAGAGGCGCACGGATACAATCGGAATATTATAGTAAAACTGTGGAGAGGTATAGAGAACAAAATAAGTAGAAGTGACAGTAAGCAGAACAGAGAACAAGAACAGAACGAAAGAGAAGATAGCCCCCTATATTTTAGAAACCAACCCATTGACTATGAAATATAAGAATAAAATACAGAAAGCGGCAGGAAGAAAAATTGCCTTTTCAAGGAGGAACACTATCTTTAATCTTACTAGAAATGATAAGGATAAATGAGAACCCTTAAATATGCCAGGAGTATACCAGATACCAATAGACAACAATGATACTAATGAAGAAGAAATATACATAGGGTCCACGATTAGATCGGTTAAGAAGAGACTACAAGAGCATAAGGCAGACAAAGAGAAACAGAACGCTACAACGGCACTAGCGCAAAGAACGATGAATTTCGACGCTACACCAAAATGGAATGAAACTAAATTGATAAGTATGATTCAAAACCCGGAGAAACTAAAAATAGCGGAAACAGTAAAAATATACTCAAAGAAGGCGGAAGGCAAGAAAGTCATTAACTATATAGAACTGGAAAAATTAAGCTTAGCATGGGAGTATTGCCATAAAAAGACAAAATGATTAGTTAGTTGTGCTAGAAATAGGAAGAAGAAAGGTGGTTTATTTTAAAATCGTAGACTTTTACCATATTTTATTTTATTTTTAATAAGAGCAAGCCAAATGCATCAATTATTTACGTTTATATAGGCTAATTAGCGGTAGAAACGCGTTTCGAACTGATGTTTAAAAATTTGTAACAATATTAGAATAATAGAATCAGAATTCTAACTGTTTTCTAAAACCGATTTTTTGTTTAATGTTAATCGAAATACTGAAGAGGGCTCAATAGAGTCAAAAGTACTATATTTTTAATAAAGTTAGTGTTGATATAAAAGTGTATTTTACTTCCTGCTCAAAGAGCTGAACTATTGTAAGTTAAAAGTGCTGAGCAGTGTAACAGTATGATTGATTCGTTTATTCAAGTAAAGGTTTGTAAAACCTACCAAAATATTAATGAGGGATCATTAATCAAGAAAAAAATTTATTAATAAGTCAGAATTCTTGCTACATCATTATTATGCATTTTATATATCATATACCATAATTTTTTAATTGTTTTTACAATCAGCTATAAAATAATCTGTTTTTTACTTTTTTGGATTTAAATTGTTTAATACAATTATTGTTTTGTCATATAATCTAGATATCTGTATTAACCTAAAAACTAAATTTTTTTTATAAAATTCATCAAAATATTAAATATAGATATCCCTCCTATAACACGGTTTTGCTCTAACATGATTTGAAAACTGTAGAAATCCTCATATAATACCGTACTTCTACAATGGTTTTTTACTTAACACATTTACAAAATTACATTTACTATCCTACAACACAAAACATTTTCATTAATTTTTGTAAATCCATACTAGGGTATAACACACAACATTCATTAATTTTTGTAAATCCACACTATGGACACACAATACACACATAAATTGCAATCAATGGGAACTACTTTGCTAAAATTAGTCATAAATGCAATTTCCCTAGTTTGTCATGAGAGAGACGATATGCAGTCTATTCTTGAATCTATTTTCAACTTTGATTTGAAATTGAGTTAATTGAATTAATTTTGAAATTGAGTTAATTGGCAACCATTGAGTATTTTGTATTCCAAATATTTAGTTCTTGGATAAAAAAATAAGTTTTTATTCTTCAATAGAAAATGTGAGAGAGTAGAAAAACTTTTTTATTCATAAATTTATGTTGGGTATATGTTAAGGAACAATTGTTTTGTAGCAGATTAGATTACAGATTTTGTAAAGAGAGCAGAAGATACACAAACTTTAAATGCAGAAAAAGTTCAGAAAGTGAAGTTGATATTGTTAAAAAGAAAAAACACGTTCTCGTTTTAACAAAACAGTGGTAAGGAAGACAATTATTAAATAAATGTTACATAAGCTATATACTTTTTTCTTTCCTTTTGTTTTACATATATTGTCCAAAAATAAAAATATACTCTTTCTGAGGTAATATAATGATAATAGATCAAACTATAGCACTCACAAGCAGTCCAAATAATTATGATAATAGATCAAACTATAGCACTCACAAGCAGTCCAAATAATAAAAATTCTTTCCAGAGGAACGTTTTCGGCTATGTTATAGCCATCATCAACTCACGCATTACTTACAGTTTCTAAAATTAAATGCACCTCGGATATTCTATAACACATTTAATTTTAGAAACTAAGTAATGCATGAGCTGATGATGGCTATAACATAGCCGAAAACGTTCCTCTGGAAAGAATTTTTTAGTGAATAAACTTATTTGGACTGCTTGTGAGTACTATAGTTTGATCTATTATCATCGTATATTGTTTTTTAGGGTCTTATGTATATACTTTTTCTTTCTTTATGTTTCATGTTATTAATATTCTTAATAAAAATTAAATTTCTTATGTAAAATTAAAGAAAGTTATTTGTTTTTAATTGATTTTGGAATGTAACTCTCCTTTTTTTTATTGACTCCAGGTCTCATATAACATGGTTTTGTCCAACACAGTGTTTTTTACGAACCTATCTATCATATTATAGGAGGGATACCTGTAATAATGTGATAGATGCTAGAAAATGCAAAATTAATAATTCAATTTGCTAAAAATCACCATCTCTAATGATAATATATTGGCAGAATTGGCAATAGTATTCTGGTATAATCAGTTCTTTAATACATAATGTTTGAAATATGTACATTGTTATGTTTAATTTCTATACGGTCTATTAAATTTTATAATTATTTTAATTTTATATTATATAATTAGAAAGAATAAAGGATAAACTTATGAATAAAGTTGAAAATATTATTTGGATAAAAGTTCTTTCTGCTTTTGAATGATTTGTTCCATATACCGAGTTTAACGATATTTGAATTTTGAATTTATTGAAAGTGATTCAAATCACTTTCAATAAACTTTTTTATAACTGATTCAAATCACTTTCAATAATTTTTTTTTTAACTTCAAAGTTAAAAATGTATAACAACTTTTTAAATTTTATTTTCCTGTTTTTTTATATTTACTTCAAGAAATTGTGAACATTTTTGAATTTATACATAATATAGTTATTACAGGAATACCTCGATTATCATGGTTTCAATTATTGCGATTCTCGATTTATCGCGGTTTATAATTTGATACCAAAATTCGAATTATTGCGCTCAAATTCGAATTATCACGGCCGCGAGATGTAGCCACTATATATGCAACCAGAATTACAGTTAGTTTGAGTCGCCACTCTCCAAGTAGAGCTTCATTTTTATCCGATAGTGCCTGCTAACCATTCACCAGTAACTATCCACCTCTAATTGAAGTACATGTGAATATTTATTTCTCTTCTTATTTACCCCTACAGTGAATGCTAAAGGAAACAAGGATGATATCAAGGCTACAGCTATCAAGAAACGGAGAGTGATCAACTTAGAAGATTAGCACGCTCAACACATTTCTTTTTTACCTTATACATAAAATTTAATTAATATATTTGAAAAATCCTTGGCAATGATCGCCCATTTTACATGCATTATTTATCCCGATTATCGCAGATTCGATTATTGCAGTATTTTTCGTGGCAACATTAACCGCGATAATCGAGGTATTCCTGTATATCAAATTTGTTTATTCTGTTATGTGAAAAATATACATTTTAATTGTATTTAATAAATCAATGTTAAAGGACTCAGTGTTATGAGGATAAACTATGCAATTTCTCCTCTATTTATGATGGAGTTACGTTTTCATAATCCCATCATAGGACAAAAATAAATAAATAAATAAATAAATAAATAGAAAATGACCAACAATGATAGAATTTTAGTAGTAATAGTAGATAATGAAGATTGAATATTCAAAATAGTAAAATTGTTTGAATTTGATCCAGATCTTCCAAGATGAAAAATCATCCAGAATTGAATCTGGATCCTTCAAGGTTAGGAAGTAATTTCTTTAACAAGCAGCCATTAGATGACTAAATTTTAAAAAAAACAGAAAAAGTATCTCTAGTCAATATGCTATTAAAATAGCAAAGTTCAGAATATCATAAGGCAATCATAGGATCAGATTATTATGAGTGATTGTTCCCTACACACTCACTCATTATTATGAGTGAGTGTGTAGGGAAGCACTTGTACTACCAACTTTTAAAAATAATAACTAATATTTATTTACCTAACTCTGCTTATAATCAAACTACTTCAAAATTCAACAAATTACAGAACTTACTAGTAGTTTTATGTTATAAATATTTTTTATTAACCGTAACGTTTTTGGATTATTCCATCTTCAGCAATATTCTATCTGCTACAGAATGCATTTAAAAATTTAAATGCATTTTGTAGCAGATACAATATTGCTAAAGATGGAATAATCCAAAAATGTTATGGTTAATAAAAAACATTTAACGTAAAACTGCTAGTAAGTTCTGTAATTTGTTGAATTTTGAAGTAATAACTAATATACTACACAAATTATAAAGCATTTTTAAAGTTGACTATTTATTTTAAACATTTTATAATATATATTTATTTTTTGTATTATACAAAAACTTATGAATTTTACACAATTATGATTTTAACTATTTTTCTGAATGAAAATTTAAAATAGATTTTCTGTTCTTAGAATGATTTGAATAATTGTCTTAGATTATTGTGTATCATAATTATATATTTATATTGAATTGCATATGTTTTAATGAGATTTATAATATGTAACCAATAAAATATTAAAAAAGAACTATTGTATTTTAATTCTTGTCTATGTTTTTGAGAAATCTAATAAGCATCTCTATTACATCTCAATTGAATAAAGTGATCTTAATATTTTTTAGGTATATTTCAAATGGAAAATATAATCTATTATTATGCTATAAATGAATATTTTAAATATTAATAAACTATGTTCAAAACATTCTTGTTATTTAAATTATAAAATCCACTGAAATGCTAATTAAATGTTCAGTCAGACATGTTGATTAATTAATTATAATAGTTTAGTACTTCTTTCCTTTACTGTAAAGAATTAAAACTATCCATTTTAGCTATTGCTGCTATTAAATCAACAAAAATTGAAAACTAGCACTTCTAGCAGTTTATTATTTATGTTTATTTAGAAATTGAAATATGAACAAACACATTTTTAGCTCTTTACCAAGTCTTCTTCAGTTACATATATTATAACACAACAGAAAATTAAATATTCATTTTTAGAATAACTAATCATTGTTCTATTGTGATAGTGTGTTGAAGGCGACTTGGTAAAGAATCAAAAATATTTTTATTTTTAGTTAGAAATTGAAATATGAATAAAGAAATGTTAAAGTACTAGTTTTCAATTTTATAATTAACTTGCTAAAGTACTAATTTTCAATTTTTAACTATTTTAATTAGTTTTTAACTAATTAAAATAGTTGAAAATATTCCATATTGAAATTATTTTAATTTAAATCTTTAATTTCTGTTTTCAGATTATTTATAATATTATATTGAGAATATTTATAAAAACTATATGTATTTAATCATATTTTTGAAATATCCATTTAACCAACTAATATATTAATTTATTACAATATTATATATAAAAACTTTTTAACATTATAGTTTATACCTGCATCAATCCTCTTTTTTGTATGGAACATAGATCTTCATAAATATCTTCATCATCTTGACTAACTGATGAGTAGTATTCATCATATTCACCAAATTCACCATAATCCCCTTCACTGAGAGACAAACATAAAACAAACATGCAAGACAATTCACAAAACAGAATCAAGCTTTACATGCACTAAACATATTTTTATGAATAAACAAAATAGGATATTTATAAATATCAGAGATTATAACAAGAATTAGAACTATGATCTGAATCTTATACAAAGTCCACACCTTAAATTATAGATTACTAAAGCAACATGCATTTCATACATAAAAAAAATATAAAGCAATTGTATAATAAAATTGTTTCAAATTGTATTTGTTTTTTATATTATTATTAAATTATACTAAATGTCAAAACCTATAACACTGAAGGGACAATCATCTGTAACACATTTAACATTTTTCAGTAAACCAGTAATTCATGGCACAATAGAATTCAGATCTGTCTTGAATATAATGAATTATTTTGAATACTTTAATGTAAAATGTGTTTGATTGACTATATAGCATTAGGTTAATTGAAATAAAATTATATTGCAGTACAGCAATTTAAATCAAGCTTTTTTCCTGCTATAGGTTTTGATATGATAAGGGAAAAAGCATACACCATGTATAATAGCATATATTTATAACAAAACATATATTTTTAAGATCAAATTGATAACTAGGTCCCAAACCAAATAAAATAAAATCTGAACTAGCTTATAGGACCTTAAGTAAAATTAAAATGCAGGAGCGCTTTCGGGCTGGACTGCCCCTCATCAGCTGCACAGAGAAAGTGAGCGTTAGTAGGAGAACCTGTCAGAGAACGGGACATCTGTGAAAACAAGTGTAAATCGTAATTTAAACCTCCAAGTGTAAGGGGAATGGTTGGAACAAACAGGTTGTGTAGATGGGATAAAATGTTAGGCAAAAAAGGGGGGGCGAATAGGGTGATACCAGATACAAAAGTTTATGTTTGCACATTAAAATAAAATAAAGCAAAAAATTAAATACTATTACAATGGTATTTAAATACTTTAGCAACACAATGCTATAATAAAAGTCTTAAATACTATAGTTCCGTTGATTAAGCAGGTACTCCCAAGCACTAGGTATAGGTATATATAATCCTTATCCCGAGAATTGACTAGGTTTTTATCCTTGCAGCAGAGGTAAATGTTCCAAACTTCTTGAAAGTTGGACTCGTTAAAACGTAGCGGATCGAAGATTTTAGCGTTGTCCCATATAACACACCAGTCTTTAAAGTAAGCCACTTGCGCTAGAGCCGTATTTTCTTTGTTGCTGTTAACGTCGTACTGATGCTGTTGCATACACTCTTTCAGGCATTGTCAGGTTATTCTGATGTAATAGCTTACCGCGCCGGTTAAAGAATCGACTAACGGTATCTCGTATACCCCGCACCTTCAGCGGCAAAAAACTGTTACCAATGTAAACTCTTTCTCTCTCTCTAATAAAGGAAATTGTTCTACCAAATGTAGACTCTAAATTGGTTTTCTAGAAAATTTTCCATTACCCAGCCTCTTGCTTACTCCACAGACCACTAGGCCAAAGCCTGTTCATATCATTTACAGGTCCCATAGAAGATTGTGACCCTATGCTTGAATGCAGCCTCAAATTTAGGTGCCGAACTTCCTGCGCATTTGCTCCTTACACCGAAATTTTAGAAAATCTGAGACAAAAAGTGAAACAGACAAGGCTGATGCAGTTTTTCAACACAGTTCAGAAAGACAATGTGTCAGCTGTCACATCAAACATCTTGCAACATCAAAAAACTACCCGTCAAAAATAAGATTTTATTTACTACATAGTTAATGTTTTAAAAAATTAAAGATTACTGTAATTATAATACTGTATATTGTACTATACACTGCATATACTGTAATTATTTATAAGCAATGTAATACATATTAAATAAGGTGTCTATAAACAGAAAAATACACATAAACCAAGTATGAAAATGTTGGGAAGAAAGGTTCACAGGAACCTAATTCTATTTCCCATAGGCACAATGGTTCACTATTCGCTAGTTCAGTATTCGCAAATAATTTACAGAATGTAACTACCGCGAATAGTGAGAATCAACTGTATATTAATTTTTAATTTTTGACTGTCTGTTATTGAAATGGATTGCATTTCCTCAGAAGATATATTGTTATATACAAGCCACTTGCAAAATTAAAAAGATTTTAATGTTCGCTTCCAAAGCAAACATTATAATCTTTTTTTAAATTTAAATGTGAAAGCATGGATCATAGAACCGTTGCACTGTAATATATCTGATTTTGATATTATGATACAAAAAAAGTTGATTGCGTTGAAGGAGGATATTCAAGCACAAGTCTTATTTGAAACACATGGGTATGCTAAGTTTTGGAATTTAAAAGTCATTTGAGAGAAATATCTCCAAATAAAAGTTGTTACCGAACCAGCATTATTGACTTTTCCCTTGGTTCTTACCTAGTGGAAGCAGGCTTTAGTCAAGTCAATAATTTACTACGGAAAACAAGAAACGGGTTGAATATTTTTGAATGAGGTGATTTAAGAATTAAGTTAAACAATTTTATGCCAAATATTAAAAAAATTGCATTAATACATCAAGTGCTGCCATTATATTAATTAATATCAAATTAGAATCTGTGATTTTGTTTCTGAAAACTTGTTTATATTTGTAAATTTGAAAATGATAATAGTACAAAAAATAATAAAACATAAATCTAAATTGTATGCTGTATATTATAAAGAAAAATGTAAGGGGGTCGATGAAGAAAACCATTCTTTTAAAGGGGGTTGCTGCAAAGAAAAGGTTGGGAATCCCTGATCTATAACATCTCCAAATTTCAACTTTCTAAGTCATAGGAAGTACTCAAATTCTTGCAGACAGACAGAAGACATACATGATTTGTGTTATATAGCTTCTTTAGCATAACTATTTGGGAAACTTATTGAATCCAGCTGCTTAGCATGAATTTGAAGGATTCTCATTTTCCATAATTCTTATATGATTAGCCCAAAAGTATTCAATCACCCATCAAATGGTTGGGTTAATGTAAAGTTAGATGAATGATGTTTCTCTGTATTATAATTGTTTCACGCAGATTTGTATTTGAATAAATTTAAAATAAAGAACAAATTACAAACCTTTCAACAGAATAAATTTTTATAAAGAATTATAACAGCAATAACAGTTTTGATTAGTACACCCACATCAGTTGCTAATCAAATATAAATTTAGAACAGAATATATTTTATCATCATCAATTACAATTTTTCAGTTATTATTAATTTTAATAATTAACAATTATTAAAATAAAATAAAATAATTATAATAAAATATTTTCTTCAGATAAATTAATTAAAAATTCGAGTTCAATTATTAATTTATAATGTTCAATTATTAATTAATAGATGGCACCACTCATAGATTTAGTAAAATAATTTATTTTTATAATTACCAGATGGCACTAACTTTAGTTCAAATGATTTCCAATCATTAAATTATTCCGTTGTAATTCAAGGGCTAGATTTTGGCTAGTTTATTTGGATTTATTAAAATAATTATCTTTTATAATGAAGGAAAAAAATTCACAAAAATCAAAAATAAGCAAATATCAAATTCAAATTAAAATGAAACAAAATCATATCATACATTAAAAAATTATCATTCAATTTGTTAGTGTTATTAAATTTTACAGAAAACACACAAGATAATCTTATCAAAGATGAAGTAAGTATTCTTAAAGTGATTTAGAATTACTAATAGAAAAAATTTTTATAAAATATATCAAAATTACTTAAAAACATATTTTTGTAATGAATTTTTATACCTCAAGGAACACCTGTACTACAAATACAGGTGCTCCTTGAGTTACAAAAATTCTACTTATGAACATTTGTACATACAACATGAAATTTTACAAAATTTCAAAAACTCTCAATAATTTTAAACAATATGATAATAGAATGCTCTAGCAACCAATATAATGTAAAATTATACAGTTAGTGAACATATGACAATATTTCAAGATGGTGGCAATTACACCAAAAAAATCCTCTTTATAATCAGAATTTTTTATTCAAATCTGAAATAAGAAACTTCTAATTAATCCAGATGTGAAATACATTAAAAAACACTGTGTATAATGTATTTCAATACTTTTAGGGGCCAATTAACAGTAAGATCCAAGTTAGGAACAACTTGAGTTACAAACAAAATTTATAGACAAAGTTATGTTTGTAACTTGAGAAAAATTTGTATATAGTGATTTTTTATAATAACTTTTTAACAGATATTATTTCATTTTATAATATATTTTTAATTTACTACTTACATAATTAGAAATTACATAAAGTTAATAAACAATTCACAATTTACAGATATAAATAAAAATAAAACAGAACAGAATAAAAATATCACTGATTAGAATTCTTCAAAAGAAATACTAACTAGTGAAATATAAAATTTTACTATCTATAACAAACTAAAAATGTAGGTATGAAATATATATTTCAAATACTAATATGTGTGTGGAAATACTAACATTTTGTTAAGACAGATATATATTTTATTCATGAAACAAAAACATTAAGCAATTTCATGCACCATGCAGCAAACAACTGATCATGCAAGACAATGGGGAAACATCAAATGATAAAATTTAGTGAATATGAAAAGAAATTTTACTACATCAAAAACTTCAAATCATTAATAATTTGAATTTTTGATCTATTTCCAATTTTTTACAGTAGAATCATTTACTATTACTGTTATTTCCTAATAAAGAAAAATATCAATTTCAAATCTGTTTTAAATAGGATTTAGACTACCTCGTGAATCCTAAGTGTAACATAGCATAGATCCTCATAAATATCTTCTTCTTTTGTCTTTCGTGGACTGAGAGGAAATTCTAAAGGTACCATTGGATCTTCATTATGACTGAAAGTACAACAGATGATTCTATAATCATCTGTTATAAAAATATTTTTGGATTTTCAAGAGCACATATTATTATTCAATGTTTTAAAAATATCAACCATGGACTAAATTGCTGGTAATACAATATATATATTAAATATGCATAAAATTAGTAAAAACTGTAAGAAATGATGAAACAAATTTGAAATATAGAATTTTTAAACAAATTAAAGTTTTCTTTATAATAAATATGCAGTTAAATGTACTTAAATGTACTTTTCCATCTTTTTATATAAAAATAAAAATTATATGCTAATATCAAAGAAACATTAAATTATATATAAACCTTTTATCAAGATATTCTATTACTACTCATATAACAAATAGTAAAATTCATCAAGAATATGAAAATCATATTATATTGAAACATTTTATATATAATTATCTGATACCATTCCTCATACTTTGCAATGAACTTTTGATATTAATAACAGATCTCAACTATCAATCATCTGTGTGCATTTTAATTTAAATTATAATTATGAAGAATAAAAAGATAAAGGCTTTGCTGTAAAAGAAAATTTATAAGTTAAGAAAAATTGAAAAAATTTGAAAATTAATACAATAATTTAATAAATAATTTACAATAATTTAATACAGGTATCCTATCCCTCCTATAACACGGTTTCGCTCTAACATGATTTGAAAATTGTGGAAACCCTAATATAACATGGAACTTCTACAATATGTTTTTACTTAACACATTTAGAAAATTACATTTTCATTCCTACAACACATAGCATTCATTAATTTTTGTAAATCCACACTATGGACACACAATACACACATAAATTGCAATCATTGGGAAATACTTTAGTAAAATTAGTCATAAATGTAATTTCGTTAATTTGCCACGAGAGGGATGATACGCAATCTATTTTTGATTTCGATTTGAAATTGAGTTAATTGGTGACAATTGAGTATTTTGTGTTTTTTGATTTTGATTTGAAATTGAGTTAATTGGCAACAATTGAATATTCTGTGTTCCAAAAATTCAGTTCTTGTGATAAAAAATAAGTTTTTATTCTTCAATAGAGGAATGTGAAATAGAAACAAACTTTTTTATTCGTAATTTTTTTTGAGATATATGTTAAAGAACAATTGTTTTCTAGCGTGTTGTAGCAGGTTAGATTGCAGATTTTGTAAAAAGAGCAGCAAAAGATACACAAACTTTAAATGCATAAAAAAGTTCAGAAAGTGAACTTGATATTGTTAAAGAAAAAAACGTTCTCATTTTAACAAAACAGTGGTAAGGAAGATATAATTATTAAATGAATGTTATATAGACTGTATACTTTTCTTTCCTTTTGTTTTACGTATACACATTTTTAACAGTTAATAAAAAGTAATTATTGTCATAAATAAAGAACGATTATGTTATAAATATAATGTCATTATGTTATAATGACACAAGGGAAAGTATAAATCTTTCCCTTGTGTCTAACTTTTTATCAATTTGAACGTATTTTTCCATAACATTTTTTTTTGGCCCACCAAATATTTTGGAATTTACAATTTGGCCCACATAGGCAAAACTTTGGGAACCCCTGCTTTTGACTAACTATAACACTATAAAAAATGCTTGATTAATTTGATTAATAACATTTTTTCATTTGGAATTTACTTTTGAATTTAAATAATTGAAATTGAATGCATATCTTTAACCACTTGAGTGCCTTTCATTTCAATTTCTGCCTCTAATTGGATGCTGGTGATTGATTAAAATTAAGCCTAATTAATATGCAAAAAATTAAAATCATCATATCTCATTTAATTTTCATCAAAGTCTTTTGAAATTTTCAAAACTTAGTGTTTTACATTCTCTTTTTAACATTGTAAGCATTTTTTTGGAATTTTATTTTTCATAACTTTTCATTCCCTACATGAGATCACAGAAAAAATGAATTTTTTTTTATATGAAATCTTAGCCATCCAATGAAATGGTTGATATTTTTAGATAGTAACATGTCCTCTGAACAAAACAAGTTGTAAAAAGAAATTCAATTGAAAATTTTAGAAGTTATTTATAAAAATCAAGAATTATGTATCTTTGATTGAATGAACACAATTATTAAAAAATTATATAAATTCAATGAAATAGTGTCATTTTTATTAATATTTCATATATTTTTACTTGTTCTCACATCATTTGTATAATTTTTAGCAATACTTTTTATAAATTTTTTTATTTATATCAATTATACATAAATAGCTGTAATATTCTTTATACTGCTTTAATTGGACAGGAGATGGCTTATTGTAATAACCATATGCCACAGGATAAAATAGGCTTGGCTGCAATTTCCTGGGAAGCGAGTAACTGCTGTAAAGCAATAAAAGTGTCATGCACATTTAAATGGCTATAGGATGTTTACATTTTGTTTTTCATGATTTTCTTATAAATTTTGATGAAAATGTAAAAAAATTGAATGATTAAGATATATTTTAGTTTATTTTAACAGAATTAATCAATACTTTTCTATTATCTACAATATTTTTCAGTTTCAAGCATTTTATAGCTCATTATATGAAAAATTTGATTTTTACTTGAAATTTTAAAAATATCATTCATCTCATCCAAAAACCAGAATAATTTTAATATATTAGACTAAAAAATTGAAAAGATGGGATAAAAAAAAAATCCAAATTCTATCAAGCAGTTCCAATCAAAACATCTGTAAAAATGTAATTTAAAAAAATACTTTGGGAACTGAAAAAATTTAGGAACCATCATCAAAAGCGGATATTTTCATGTAATCAACACAAAAAAACAAATTCACAATAGCTGGATTAATAAAATTGGGATTAAATTTTTTAATCCATTTTTTTATGGTTATTTTTTATTGTTTTGTTTTGACATCTATCCACATCGATAGCATACAGGCATAATTATGTCATGACATCTATACACATAAAGGCATTGAAGTGGTTAATAGATTACAAAAATATAAATTAAAAAAAATTAAGAATTTAGATTATTATTGAATTAATAGAATTAAAATAAATAGTAAAGGTTTACTGTTTTTGAGCTTCTTCATATTGTGATTTTGAATTATCTTTAAGTTCTTGAATTTCATTCTGGAAAGTTATTAATTCTTCTTCTTTCAGTTTTTCGTATTTAGAAGTAAGTGCAGAAATTTCTGTTTTATATTTCTTTTCTAACTGTTCTTCAATATATTTTTCTTGTTCTTCAGATTTAATTTTAAATTCATTTGTCTTAAATATTATATTTAACAATATTATATATATAATTGCATTTATATAACAGATAAGTACTGTCTTTGTATTCAATAGAAATATTACCATTTTTTCCATTTCAAATTTCCACTTAATTTCTTGACTGATATATTCAGATTCCCTCTTCCTTAACTCGTCTTCTGCAAAATTCTAAATTTAAATTAAGAAAGCATTTATTAAAAATACTTATAATAAGAATTATTAAATAAAACTTTCAATTGGTTATAATTTTACTTTATAATAAAAAAATATCATTAATTAAGCAAATCTCCTTAAGCAAAATAAACAGTTCTAGAAAAAGTCAATTGCTACTTTTTGGAACATCTGTTTTAGAATGATTAAAATTGCGAGATTAAAATGTATGCTGTCAAATCATCTTCACTGATATACCAAGGTATACCTTCTTAATACATACTTAATGTTTTTTTGCTATAACAAAATCAATTTTACTGCCATATCCCAGTTATAACCTACTGCTGCCCCACTTAGCATACTGATGAAGACACAAAATTTCCACCATTCTGAAACTAACAACATAGTGCACCATTCAGATGTTCCAAGAACTGCATGTGGTGAAATGACACTTCCACGCCAATATGTTGCACGTCACTGTGGAAGATGTCATGAACCACATGCAGTTTTTGGAACATCTGAATGATGGTCATATTGAACCTCGTGTGTATTGTCCATCTGCGAAAGCCATGCCTAGCTAAGGTGGATGAGTCTAAATGCAAAAAGGAGAGTCGCAGTCGGTATAATGACAGGGTGGGCTCCAGATTTCATATAACATGGTTTCACACAACATGGTGTTTTTCAGGAACCTATCTACCATATTATCGGAGGGAATACCTGTACTTAATTTATTCCATTTATAACTATTCAGTTAATAATGAGATCCCAAATCAATAATGATAAATGTCACTATGTACATTCTTATAGCAAGATAATTTTCATCTTTTATTGCCAACTTTGAAAAGTTCAAGTCAGAAGTATAAATATCTCTTACCCAATTAAATAAATTATCCTATACCTAAATATAATAGAAAATAAAAGAATATAAAGGAAAGATAAGGGTTTTTGATTCCTTGCAGTATTAGCTAGCCAATAAAAACTTTATAAATTTATGTTTCTTTACAATTTATATTTCTACTGACATAATACCATTCTTCACTTCATTCTGAAGAGATCTCAGATCAGAAAAAATGTAGATTAGATGACATCAAATCTAGGTGTTTTTGCTAGTAAGATGGAACTATAAAATCAAAATGATAACAATATAAATTATACATATCTCTCAAATTACTGCTTATACTCATATTCATAACACTTATCAATTATTTACCTTAACTAAATAAAATATCTTTAAAATAAATATAATAAGAAAATAGAATAAAAGAAAAGTGCTATGTTTACTCCTCATATTTCCACAAAACACTGTACATTGTAAACTTACCAGTTTCAATTTCACTTATTGTTTGACCACAAAAGCTGCGCCTAGCTAAGATGGATGAGTCCAAATGCGAAAGGAAGAGTCGCAGTCAGTATAATGACGGGTGGGAATTACTGAATTAATATTATATTAACTTCTGTTAAATATACTATTTTCAATGTCGAAACTAATCATTTAGCATTCAACATTACAATAAACTTCCATTCAACTTCAGTTATCTTGCGTTTGAAAACATCCATGTGCGAAGCTATCATCCCTATTTTGTCATTGGACTAGTTCAGTTAGCGCACTTGTCGATGGCCATGGCTAAGCTGGTCAGACAGTACTACACTGGTACCTTGCAATTCGACACTAATCTGTGCCGAACTAGCATCATTGAGAAACTGTCGAATTGCAGGACAATATTTCCCATATAAGACTATGGAAAATACATTAATTTGTTGTTAAGGGAAGTGAGAAGGCACTTCCCCTAACCAGAAGGTGAAAGAGATATAGTAAAGAAAATAATATATAGTGTAAGTATTTTACTATTATATAGCATGCTAAATTACAAAATAAACTATTTTAAACCACAATGCACATTGCTTATTGGCCCTTGGATGTTGGAATGAAGTCTTTTTTATCCTATTCTACCTTTGAATCTATGAAACCAGCCTCCATTTGCTTTAAATTCCTCAGTTTGATCTAAGGTACATCCTGGAATTTTCTTCTGTAATTTTTCAAAAATTAATCTAGCCTTTTCATAGATCATTGCCTGAATTACTGGATCTCCCTTCATCCGTCTTTCTCTAATCCAGATGAGAAGTAGCTTTTCCATCTCTTCTTTGGTAAAAGATTTATCAGATCTTTTATCAATGAAGAGTCCATCAGATCTATCATTGATTCTTGTCAGAAATCTTCATTGCTCCAGCAGACACACTAGCACCCATAATCTTCTTTCTCTCTGTTGCAAAATGTTGCCATAACCTATATCCTAGGAATGCCATATTCTTGAGTTACAACTTAATTGTTCTACCTTTCTGCAATTTATCTACAATTTCTTTTTTCTTCTCTGTGCTCAATTAAATGTTTTTCTTCCAGAATTATTCCTCCAGTAAGTTCTCTTTGAACCCATCCTTACATTTCACTCAAAAAAATAATAATTTCTACGAATGCACAAATTTTTTACTTTCTGGAAAATCCAGAATTGAAATAAAAAATAAAAATTTAACTGCTCTCTCCGGTGTTTAACTAACTATTAAACTAATTCTAAGCACACACAAGCAGTCCAGTATTTTTCTAACAAAACAATTTAATCTGAGTAACATTTTTGGCTTCTACACCATCATCAACTCTTACAAAATTTTAATGGAATACAATATAAAATGCTTCAGTTCTAGAACTAAAAATATAAATTTAAATTCAAAAAATTCTATAATAATTTCGTATTTCTAACAGAGTTTTATATTTTATGCTAAAATCTAACAAAAATAAAATTTATTTAAATAAAATTGCATTTATGCAAAGAAAAATGTAAGTCCAATTGTAAATAATTCAGCACAATTTCAAAATTGGAAAATACAGTATATTTTACTAAACTAGAAGATCTTTCAGCTTTATTAAGCCATCTTCAGCAAATCCTTGGATTTGCTGAAGATGACTTAATAAAGCTGAAAGATCTTCTTTTGAAATTGTGCTGAATTATTTACATTTAATAAGAAGTGGGATAAAATTATGCATAAGTCCAATCGTGTCATAATTTCTAAAAGCATAAAATTATATTTGCACCAAAATATAATTTTATGCTTTTAGAAATTATGACGCGATTGGACTCACATTTTTCTTCACATAAATGCAATTTTATTTAAATAAATTTTATTTTTGTTAGATTTTAGCATAAAATATAAAACTCTGTTAGAAATATGAAATTATTATAAATTTTTTGAATTTAAATTCTTAAAGTTATATTTTTAGTTCTAGAACTGTAACATTTTATATTGTATTCCATTAAAAGTTTGTAAAAGCTGATGATGGCGTAGAAACTGAAAACATTATTCAGATTAAATTGTTTTGTTAGAAAAATACTGGACTGCTTGTGTGTGCTTAGAATTAGTTTAATACAGTGTTTTTCAACCTTTTTCATTGAGTGGCACCCGATTGAAAAATAAAAAATCCGTGGCACCCTTGACCAGCGGCAGATCTAGAATCTGAATGAATAAGGGAGCTAATGGGCCAGATGAATATTTTGTGAAAACAAATATTACGTGCAACGATGGGGTGGGGTCTGGGGAGGGGACTCCCTCCCCAGGGAAGAAAAATTTTTAAAATTGACAGTTTGAAGTAGCATTTTAATGCAAAAAATGCATTTCTGTGTTCAAAATCAAAATTTAAGTCCATTGAATTTTGTCGAAATACCTACATGTAAAATAATAGTCTCGCTATTGTTTTTTAAATCTAGTTTTATTATCAAATATATAAATTTCCAAGAAAATGCCTAAACTTTGTGGCACCCCAATCGTGGAGCCATGGCACTCTAAGGTGCCGCAGCACCCTGGTTGAAAAACACTGGTTTAATAGTTAGCAGAATTGAAAATTAACACAAACAACACGAGCAAACACCAAAGCAGCCCAACATGGACTGACAATAAGAAATGACATCACACAATTCCATGTACGGGTATGTGCCATACTGCGAAATTCAAAGGTTGAATTGCAAGATTGATGAATTGCGGGACATCGAATTGCGAGGAACCACTATATTAAATATGCAATTAATATATAAAAATATGTATTTTTATAAATTTCAATATTGTAATTATTTTTTATTAGATTAGTTTAATTTTTAGATTTATTCTTAGCTTATGATACTTTGTTCTATACTAAAACTAGCATACCTGTGCCCGGCACTGCTCAGGCAGTTCATGGTGTAGTACTTAAGTTATCTTTCTCTTAAATTATAATCTTTTAGATGACTTTCAGGATTTTCTTTAATATATTTGTTGTTCGTTTTACTGTTAACACTTAATCGGTACTTTTAGTTTAAGTTCTGATTTCCGGTTTCGTTTTGTCAGTTCGACGTTACTTTGTGTTAGTTTGTTTTATAATTACTTAGTATTAAGTTAGAACTTAGTTAAAGACCTGAGCTCAGGCAGAACTCTGGAATTTGCAGAGTCGCTAACCGTTAGGCTTAGTTAACATTGACAGTCGTACTAAAGCACGACTTTGCAGCATTGGCTATTACAAAATCAAAAAAATCAGAATGGTGGCCAACAAATGGAAGTAGCATGCCCTCTGCTATTTCCATTTTACTGACATATTATGTAAAATAACTTGCATTCTATCTGTTGTACCTAACGAAATATAATTCATCTGCATTAAAGCTCATTTACTTATCTGTCAATAATAATGATGAATAAAAATTCTTTAACATTTATGCAACAAATAATTTTCTTTTTATAATACTTTGCTTGATACTGATGGCTATATTTTCATTTCTTTAGATAAATAAATATCTTTAGATAGAATTTCTTTAGATATTCAATTTCAGTGAATAATCATAAGCTATTGATTTTGTTGGCTTTTACTTAATTTTATTGCAGTCAAATTGTAATGCTGAGAATGGAATTCTTGATTTTAACATAATATTTATGAGAAATTGAATCTTGGTTTATGAGTTCTTATTTTATCAGTAAATGCCAAGAACAAATTAACTCACAAACCTATATTCTCTATATTGGTATCTGTCTACCTATATTCAAAATAAATTCAATATTTTCCCCAATAATTTTTTTACAAAATTTCCGAATTTCAGACTATCAAATATCTTAATCTTTTGTTATTTAAGCATTAAAATTGGAAGAGATTGAAATCCTGAGCAAAGCAATATTTCACATTCAGAGCATATAAAATTATCAAATTAGGAATTCTAGTTTCCCTAATAAATATCAACAGAAGCAATATTTCAGGCCCAATCCTCCTGAGAAAGTTGACAATAATCAGAGAGAGAAAGAAAGAGAAAAGAAAGAATAATCCATTCATACATCACTACTTAAACTGCACCAAACATCCCTATCTCTAAACTAGCTTCTCTACAGTTATTTTTTACTTCATACAAATACATCTCTTATATTCTGAAACTCATATATCCACCTATATTAATTCATTTGTTCTCTCTCTTCTTTTTTCCTCTTTCATACCTCCATATTTGTTTATTGGTTCTAAATACATTAAAAAGTAAAAATATATACAAACCCCATGATAAATATTTTCAAGGGGTGGGACTCGAGACTCGAACCCGGGTCCTCCAGAGTTGGAAAGCCGAAGCGTTTCGATGCGGCTAATCCAGCCGACGTACCGGTAATTTTTCAGGTTAAACCTTTCTACAAGACAATACAGATTAACACAATGGAGCAGGTCGTTTGTTATCGTCTTATTACATTCACATCGTCGACACACTGTCGCCGCACTAATATAAACATCCATTCTTTAATAAAATTATAAGTAAATATCATCATTGATAAATAATACATAATACTGTATTCGGCAACACGGCGTGATAAGAATCAGTTATCTATCGTTGTGAGTCTGGCAAGTATACTACTTGTTGTGTGCTTTCTTAAAAAAATCCTTATATAAAAATTATAACAATTTATTGTACTGGTAATTTTTCAGGTTAACTATCGTCATAAATCTGGCAAATGTGCTTCTACTTAAGAGTCTACCGTTACTGTATCTAGTGATATTCATTTATAGTAATTTAAAATTTTTAAATCTTGGCCAAGATGTCAAGAAAGGATTTTACACTTTCGAATAAAATTGCTTTGCTTTTTAAATCTTTGCCAAGATGCCAAGAAAGGATTTTACACTTTCAAGAAAAACTAATCTTTGCCAAGATGCCAAGAAATGATTTTACACTTTCAAATAAAATTTCATTGCTGATATCTAGCGATATTCATTTACAGTGTTGATTTTATTTAAAATTTTTAAATATTGCCAAGATGCCAAGAAAGGATTTTATACTTTCAAGTAAAATTGTTTTGCTGGATAAAATTAAAAGCCAGCCATTTAATATATAAAATTGCTTGGCTGGATAAAATTAAAAGCCAGCCATTTAATACAAGCCATGGTAGATTTGATGAAATTAAACCAAAATCTACCATAGCGTGTCTCCTACAACAAGAAAATCAACTACATGAGTAATGGGCATTATAGAAAGAAATTCTGAACAAGAAAATCAACTACGTGAGAAGTGGGCATTACAGAAAGAAATTCTAACAAGAAAATCAACTGTGTGAGGAGTGGGCATTACAGAAAGAAATTCCAGAAGATCAAAGCAACTGTGCAAGAAGTGGGCATAACAGAAAGAAATTCCAGGAACTGTCCATAAGAAAAAATCAGAAAGGATCCAGAAGTCGAAGAAGCATTAGATCAATGGATTTCTATAGGTGAGGTGTGAATATCAGTGGTCCAGTGTTGAAGAAGAAGTCAGAGGAGATTGGTAAAAAACTAATAATTAGGTACCTATTTTAATAAATCATTAAAATAGATACCTAATTATTATTTTTTTACCTACGAATTACATATTTTATTTTAGAATTTATCATTACTTCGTTTAATTGGGACAGCTGCTTAATTGGGCCAAAATGGCTTAGTCCCGACGTGTCCCAATTAAGCGGAATCCACTGCATTCCAAAAAGAATTACTTGGAAAGTTAACAATTATTCATGCTAAAAATGAAACTACATATAACTAGTATCAATTTACCAATAATGAATTTGATTTAACCAAAAATATTATTTCAATATTATGAAAAATATGCCAGTATAAAGGAAAGAAAAACTATATTGTGTATATTCTTTCATTTCCAGAATAGTAATTATGCATCAGTAGAGGAATTTTGTATTAATATAATAATATAATACAAATACAATAGTACAATAGTATACAATAGTAAAATATTCATTTTTAATTGGAACTAGCTAGCTTAGACTAGCAGTTCCAAAGTAAGAGAAGGATATTTTTATCATTGGAGACCTTTCTAATGTAAGCAATGAATGTTTTTAATGGGGCCTGGCTAGTTCTAAACTAAGGAATAGATATTTTTATGCCAGCAGGCCAATTCCAATGTAAGGGATAAGTTTTTGTCATGGTGAGCCAGCTTCAAAATAAGAGATTGGAACTGGCCCACCAATGATAAAAATATTCAATACTTCCTTTAGAATTGGACAGCTGATGACAAACATTCATCATTTATATTGGCACTGGCCCACTCATGATAAAAAAGCTATCTATTATTTTTGAACTGACTATGCTAATTAGTTCCAAAGTAATAAATAGAAATTTTTATCATTGGCAGGCTAATTCTAATGTAAGCAATGATATTTTTGTTGCTGATGTGCAAGTTTCAAAGTAAGGGATTGAATCTGACCCACTTGTGGCAATAACATCATTGCTTACATCGGAATTGTCCTACCAATAATAAAAAATATTCATCTCTTATTTTGAATCTGAAATTGCCAATCACTTCTGACTGACACTAATAGACTATTAATTGGAAAGTATATATTACATAATATATTCTGTAAGGCCACTATACATAGTTTGCTGCTATTCTAAGAGATTAGTGTAACTAATATTATTTCGGACTTTCTATACTTGCAACTGGTATTTTTATAAGTAATCATTTAAAGTAACAGTCAGGTTGTACTTTTTCTGAAATACCAGTTCTAGTTCTTTTGTTCAGACTTAGAATAGATGATGTTAGAAGGTTAAGTTGGTTAAGCTGCCATATCGCACGAGGGATATATTGGGCTGACTGTTTAAATGGAGTTTCTATAGTGCACGGTTTATAGCTAAAACTGCTTATAGACAGCGTTCAGATAAATTGTGGTTTTATATAAGCATTGCAAAGACGTTGACTATACCGAGTCAGCAGTTAAACCTTGGCTGTTACTATAGTTCCTATGCACCCTTGTTATTTGAAAATTTTTAACTAATCAGTATCTTGGACTCTATTGATGATGTCAGTAATATGACGGAAATTCGAAGTGAAGAAATGAAGAGTTCTATTGATGATGTCAGTAATATGACGGAAATTCGAAGTGAAAAAATGAAGAGTGTTTTAAGTTACACTTAAAACATTTAATATATTCTTTAAATTATATTTCACTCAATAATAATTCAAATTAAATATGGAGGATTCTACAAACTATAAAAATTTAACGCATGCACAAGAAGATGCAGTGCAGATTCTAAACTTGGCTAGTGACTGGTCTAGAAATATACTTTAGAAACCGATTTTCTAGTCCTTGTCTGAGCCATGTCTGTTAAGACGCTTTGTTTATGCAAAGCAAATTTTATAAAACCATGGTTCCAACCGTGGCCAAGGTCTAGAATGCATTTAAACAATTGGCCCATTGTATCTAGTGGCGGCCACTTATAGAGCCCATCACAGGCTGGCCAACATCCATGGTGGGGTCAACTGGATAGTTGAAGGATGTTTAATTCAGGGCCAGGCTTAGATTCCTCCTGAAAAACTGGAGGTGTGGGACCCAGATTTGAACCCAAATCCTCCAGGATGGTACTAATGGCCATAGCTTTACCATGCGGCAGAATAGATGATGTCATATGACAAATGAGTTCATTGGAAAGATGGCAATGTTATTCTGTAACTCATAATTTCTAATTTCTGAGGCAAAGGGAATGAATGTAACTTAATCCTTAAAATAAATATAATACCCAAAATAACATGAAGAAAAAAGAAATAAAATTAATTAGGAAATGTCAATTTAAATGTTATATACCTAAAATAAAAACAACAATATTGAATATTATATGAAAGAATAATATGAAATAATATTATCTATGAATTCTTTTTATATATAATAAATAGCAAAAATTTATATTGAACTTTATAAAGTATGCACTATTACTAAAAAAATAATTTTTTGTTGTTTTAATATTTTTTCAAAAATAATACTTTAATAATTTTATTAAACACATTTAAAAAGTTCGTATTATTATTATGTAGAAAAATTATCAAAATAATCTAAAAGAAAAAATTTTGAAAATCTACAGAGCACTTCCTATACTTTTATATATACAAAACAAAACAGCAGAACTTTTAATAAAAACACAAAATTTCATAAACTCAAATTATAATTTTGTTGCTCCTATTTTTTTAATATTGATTTTTTATATATCACTTTATGTTTGTGTTAATATACAATGTTTTATTTTAGATTTACAAAAATACTTGCATACATTATACTCATCCATACTTCCAATATCAGATATAGAATAAAAAGAGAATAATATGCACAATTAAATATGATATTTATCAAATTAGTTATGTGATTAAATCAGTTTTGTGAAATTATATGCATCAAAATGGTTACACAGATCATTGTATAGCATATCAATACATAATTTTTAAATTAATAAACAATACATTTACTTTTTGTGAAGATCTGTTTATGCATAACATTTTTTAATAGAGTCAAGATGGATAAAATGTTGAGTTTCTCTTTCTAAGTTACAGTGAGATAATATATGTAAGTCAATGGAGTAGATTTTTAAATGTAGTATGGGTGAAATCAGATTTGAGATTCTAAATAAAAAACTCCTAAATTAAAAATAACTGAAATAATATTACATAACTGAAAATAAAAACTGTTCAGTTATCATTTAACACCTATTTTTATCTTTAAAATGAAATTCTAAAAGTTAATTCTAACTTCTAAATTTGTTATAAAACAATATTAAAAATATTTCTAATATTGTGATATTTTATAAGTAACTGGTTTATTTTAACTTGGCTTTTTAAAAAAACGACTAGGTTTTTCTAATATTGTGATATTTTATAAGTAACTGGTTTATTTTAACTTGGCTTTTTAAAAAATCGACTAGGTTATAACATAGCACTTTTGCTCCGGAGTTATTTCGTGCTCACACTGACATACCATAATAATAATATTTTTTTTAATATTGAAGAAACATAATTTTCAAAAATTCTCTCTTCAAAAATTTTTTAAAATTAAATCACAAAATTTTATTTTGTAAGATAACAGATAACTTTATAGGTATACCTTGTTATTACAATGGCTATATTTCAGATCATTGCTGTAAAACTAATTATTGCTTTTTTTCATTTGCTAATGGATATAAAAGCCTGAAAACATATTTGCACTATTAAGACTGTTTAAAGTCAGACTCCAGCGTGGAGTTAAAGGTCGCTAGCCAGCATTGGAGTTTCAAGCTAGTGTCATGGTTTATAATCAAACTCCAGTTGGTGCCAATGCCAGCACTAGCATCAACGCTGGCCTCCATCAAGAGTTGAAAGTTTTTCTACTTTGGAGTTGGGAGTTGAGTGACGCTATATCACAATCCTTTGTGAAGAGCAAACATGGAGTCAAATCATGCAGTCGAGTGCAACGTAGATAAATTTATTGAGGCCAATAAAGTCCATCCAAACATTTTTGATTTTAATTTTGAATTTATAGAATTTAAATTAACAGATTTGTATTGTTCCTTTTTGATTTGTAACCACTGAAGATAGGGCTTAAGCCATAGTGTTTTTAGAATCTTTAATAAAAGTTTTTTATTCACACTTTACAAAAGCTTTGTAAGTAATTTTATAAGTTATTAAATAAAGTTTATTTATTTATAAAAGAATTTTTTAATGACTAAAAATTAATTTAGTACAAAGTAACAAAAACACTTGATTTTAAAATTAAAAAAACTTTTTTTTTTAATTTCATGCATTTTAAAACATTTAAGTATACAAGGAATCAATTTCTATTAATATCATTGTCATTGCAATGCAGAGGCATTGCTAGGAAAATATTCGGTAAATTTTTCACTGACATCAAAGACAACTTGTTTTTTTCTTTAATTTTCGAAGAAGCAAAATAGAATATAAAACTAAAGTTCTAAAGGACTGCTTATTCTCCAAGTAACAGCTTATAAGGATTAACACAGCACATTTAGCAATAGATACATAACCACATACTTTAATTACTTATCAATAACGTTTTCAGTATACAGAGGCAACTGACTGGGCAACTGATGATAATATCTCTGTATACTGAATAGTATTGATGATAGTATCTCTGTATACTGAAAACGTTATTGAAAAATAATTAAAGTATGTGGTTAGGTACCTTAGAAGCAAAATAGAAACATAACTTTTCGTAATGGGATTTTATAAATTAAAAGAAGACTGCACAATCTCGGTACTTTGAATGATGGGAATTCAGCGTCGAAAATCAGCTAAAGACACTGGCAGTTCATAGTCCAACGCTAACGTCAACCAAACATGGCGAACCAAACGGAACTTGGCGACCTCTGCACAGCAAACTCCATGCTGGAGTCAGACTATAAACCAGCCTTTATTCATTAAGTGCACAATAGTGCTAGGCCTAAAAACTCAACCAGATGGCTGCATTTTAAAGAATTTCCATACCACTTTGGAGGAACCAGATCAGATTCTGGATCTCACACTTTCAGTTTTTCAGGACAGCTTCAAGCTCAGCCCATCTAAGTATTAATTTATGTTTTATATATGTATTCTAAGTATTATTTTATAGAAAATTTTCATTTTTTAAATATAAAATAAAAACATGGAATATAATTTGAGAAGCACCATAAAGTATTGTATTAGCAAAGCACCAAAAACCAAGGTATACCTATAATAGTATATATTAAAATTTATTATTATTTATTTAAACAAAAAACATTTAGAATACAGCTTATTAATTCAAAAATGTTTTTATTTCTCATTGACAACAATTGCTAAAACTTTTTATTGTTTTATGATAGTCTTTAAAATTTCTATAGGATTATATGGAATTATGTACACTAATCAATTCTTTTTCATATAACTATATGAAATTTGACTTAAATTTTTGTTAAAAATTTCTCAATAATTTTTATATTATTATAACAGGAAATAAAATTGTGTTACATTCTAAAAATATAAGATATTATCAAATTTTATTAATTTATTTTAAAATAAATCTAATTTTAAGAGAGATTTATTTTGATAAAATATAGCATTAAACAATTGCAATTTGATGTAATTTGAATTGTGATTCTTTAATATTACATTACAATTCTTACAATAATTTATTCTTTGTCCATCTTTTTAAAATTTTGAATTATAAAAATTTTATAGAGGAATTATTGATAAATTTTTATTCTAACAGATAAACCATCAGCAAATAGTTTCTGAATTATACAATAAAGATTTTTTTAAATTTAATATATTTGAGAAATAATTTTTGGGAACTAATTTCTGAATGGATTGAAAGTATTAAAATACTTTAAAATAATTATTTAAACTATATATGGGCAACCCCTGGCACTGATCCATTTCAATGAAGTTGATCAGATTCATGGTGGGAGAAAACATGGTGTGTTCTACTATAGTCTTTTAATCTAAAGAAGAACTTTTAAAGCTGAAGTCGATGATCGACAAGTCTTTTCAGTTAGGGCTAACTATAGTTGATACGATGTAAAACGAATCACAATTGAGAATTCATTACCATTTTTGATTTGATGTTTGATTTAAAAACATAGTAATCAGATTAAAATATTATTATCTTTATAATTAATTTTGGCAACTTGTTTTTAATTCATTTAATATTAGTTTATTTTATTTAATAATTTGTTCTGGCTCTTGACTTGGAAACAGAATGATAATTGGCCCCCAAACTAGGACAGGTTGCCCATGTCTGATTTAAACTATAGTTATAGTATTAAAATCTATAATTATGGTTTCTAGCACTATTTGAAATTAAGCATTTCTATATTAAATAAAACTTTAATATCAAAAACATTTTTGACCTATTTCTCATTCTCTTCAGTTAATTTACAAAAAACATTCTTAAAAATTTTTTTAAAAGTATTAATTATTTAAAGATATACAATATATCTTTTGCATATGGTATGCAATGTGCTAATCAAAATCTAGAGTTATAGCTTGTCTACTTTTATAAACAAACAATCTGTAATAGTAATACAAACATTTATAATTAATACTTCTTTGATATTAGCATTATTTTTGGAATATGAAATTTCATTATCATTCATCTAAAATTATGTTACTAAGAAACTTTTTAATTTTTAATACTTTTGATTTCATTATAACAGCATTAAAACCAATTTTTCAATAAAAAATATCTTAAAATTTGTTTTGAGATATTTACTGTAGAAATAATTATTAAACAAAATTAAAACTTTTCAGACCTATGCTAAATCTATATTTGCTTCATAAAAATAAAATCTGATTTATTTTGATCTGGATGAATAATATAAATAATGAGAAGTTACTAATTTTAAGATTCTAATTTTGAATATTTCTTAATATGAAAAGTTAAATTATAAAAAGAAAAGCTTTTAGTTTAAAGAATGAATTTTTTCTACATCAATACTTAATTTTTACAAATTATAAATTTTTACTTATTTTATCAAATGAATAAATCTTACTTTGCAAGATCTTCAAGATTCCTATATATATCATCATTATAATAATCATGAGTTTTTGCATATGAGGGGAAACCCCTATAAAATAATATAAAAATTCAGTTATAAACCAAGTTAAAATTTAACATTATTTAATTGAATTATTCCTAAATTTTTAAAACTATAATATCCAAACCTTAAAAAAACTCTATTACTAAATTCATTTTCTTTTTCTTCATATGAATTATGTGATAAAGTTTTATTATTAATTACCCACTTAAGCATAACAAAAAATACTTTTATACTTTTATATAAAAAAATTTTAATAAAGAAAAATTAAATTAACATAAAATATATAAAAAAGTCTATCATGTTCACTTAACAGCTGAATTGTTGAACTACAACAACAATAATTTGCTACAAGGATTAAGAAGTGGGGGTACAGTGAACTACCACCAGCTGAGTTTATTTTTTCATGTAAAAAAAAATATTTTCAATAAATTATTTATATTATTAAAATTATTGAAAATGAATGGAATAAACAATGAAAATAATTTTTCAATATAAGTAATTCATTTTTTTTTTTTTCAGGTTGTTTTTTTTAATTCATTGTTTTAATTTATGGATTATATCTTAATACAAATTTAAATAATAACTTTTAAATTTTAAATTATTCAATGTTAAAGATTTTCTTTAAATTTTAACATTTTATAATTTTTAAAGAATGGCTCATAACTTTAAAAATATTTTAATCATATAAAAAATTCTTTAAATAAATAATAGAATATAGTTAAAGCAGATTAAATTTTTCCAAATCTTTATTCTTGAAAATAGAAGAAAAGCAAATTTATACAATCTGTTTTTAATTTGAACCATACATATTAAAAAATAATATTTTGATAATTTTTTTTTACTAATATCTAATTTCAAAGAAAATTTCATTTTAAAAAATGTGCATAAAAATAAACTTTGTCAAAATTCAAGTCAGTCATAAACACAGAACATTAATAACAGTTGCCATACAAAATCTTTATCATCAAAATTTACAAAAATAAAAACAGTAGGTAATTCTCTAGATCAGCAGTTCTCAATCTTTTTTTCCCGGGCCAGCATACATTTGTTTGCTATATTAAGTGGGCCGCAACATGATATACGAGCAATAGGCAACCAGTTAGTGTTAGTATCACATGAAAATATTTTATGAGTGCATCAGGAAGGACCTAACAAATTAGGAAAATTCTAAGTTTTCCAGATTAAAAAAAAAAAAATTTTTTTTTAATATCAGAATTTTTAATTTATATTTTATTTTGCATGTGGGAGAAGAATTCCGTGCTTTCATTAAATTCATGACTGTGCGTTCCAGGCTGTACATAAAAGCTTGGCAGTCGAACTTTGAGCCCACGGGCCACAGGTTAAGAATGGCTGCTCTAGATCTCTATTAGTATCAATCAATGAAAGAAATTAGTGAATTATATAAAACAAAAAATTTACAATTAAATACATCCAAATAATAATTAAATCAAAGTAGATATTTATTTTAATCAAGATAAATCAGTATGCATATAGATTATAATTATTGGCTTCTCTTATATTGAAAGAATTTTGAGTTTTACAAATTTGCTTTTCATAATATAAATAAATTCATTTTTTTTGTGTCCTGAACTATAGTATGCTTATATACATTTGATTAATAAAATCAGATCCATTGAGAGCAATATCAATAAGTTAAATATTTAATTATTAATTATGAGATTGATTTAAATTTTAACATTTGAAGTTTTTGCAGCATTGATAAGTATAAATCAGTTTTTACAAAGTTAAAAATATAATAAAATTATAAATCATATTGTTAATATTCAGTAGGCTCCCTCTTATCTAGCCTTGCTTTAACTGGCATCTTTTTTAACTGGGCAAACTTTTATCAAGATATGGACAGAAATAAAAATGAAAAAAGAATAAGTCATTCAGAAAGAAAGTGTTTGAAATTGTAATAAGATATATTGAATAGCAAGATAATTAAGCAGTTATTTAAATAATTCTATCAAAAATTGGTATGATTTCGTAATTTTGCTTCAAAACAAATTTAAATCACAATGGCAAATGAAGATTATCAATTCTTTTTATCTAAGTAAATATTATTTATATAAAATTTATAGGTTGCAAGTTAAATAAAATATATATTGTATATTTTTTTTTATTTGAATTACAACATATAAATGATATTTTGCATATGTTTTCAGATTAAGCAGCCATTTTTTAATAAATGAATGTCTGTCCCATAAGGATCAGTTAACAGGGAATCTACTGTAACTTATTTATATGGCAATTAAATGCATCTACATACAGTATATTGGTAAACAATATTTGATTTTTGAAGTAAATATTACATATAAATAATATATTTAAAAATTGGATATATCAGATAAATATCTTCATTTAAAGTCTAATCTAAAATACAAATTCATACAGGTAGATTCAACATGATATTTAAAAGAAAGTTTACAATACAAAATGATACCAAGATCCTTATGAGATGTACAAAAATTTACATCATACTTCTGAAATAATGTATCATCAAAAATTGAAATGTATTTCAAAAAACACTTCAGAAATATAAAGGTAATCCTCGATTTATAATGGGGCTTGGTTTCGAACTGTTTTAAGTCCAGGAGACTGTTCTGACTTATGACAATAAGGTTTGGTTTCAAATCCCACTGTCATAAATCAGAGATCACAAGTCATAAATGCCCACAATTTATGGACTTTTCACTATTAATGTTTATTAAGATAATGTATAATGTCCTAATAAACATATAGAACACAAAACTGCAAAAACCAAACACAAAAAATGACTCTTTCCGTATATCAGATCATTGGATCAGGGACTCAAACACATGGAATTGCATTTACCAACCACAGAATTTATTGATTATATCATCATAATTAAGAGTGGTCATAAGTTGAGGACTATCTGTAGTCTTATTTTTATTTAATTTCAAATAAACATTAAATCAGTTCTCTACAAGTAATAAATCTACTATTAATATGTTAAAACTATCATTTGATAACAAAATTATCAACATAGGCAATATTAATTGATTTAGTAATTGAGCAAACATAATTTATATAAATAACAAACAGTAATATATTTAAGAAAGATCCCTATGCCACACCATAAGCTGATTTAACATTATCTAAACATTCTTCATTAAATTTGATATAATAATTTCCGTGTAAAAAAAAGTTTAATAATCCAATTTGCTAAATTATATTCAACATTAAATTAAACAACAAATAAGAATAAAGAATTTTAAGATATCTCTTGTTTTAAATTTAGTCAATCTAAAAAGAAGTGTATGTATTCAAACCATATTCAAAATATCTATAAATAATACAGATAAATTGAAGCAAATTGATGAGATGGATACAATTTATTCTGAACTTGAAAAATCTATATAGTATACAGCGCTTGACAAACTTCAAAAAGTTGAGTAGACAATTGGCTACCACTTCAAATTTCATGGTAGACAACTCAAAAGTGAGACTTGCATGTCGGTAAAATCAGGTAAAGTATATCGTTAAAATCAATTTGAAATTTTTTGAGCCTATTAATGGTAACAACATAATTTTATTGACAGAAAATTGAAGGGTTCCCCAGAAAAACATTCCAAGCACCAAACTGTAAATTCAACATAAGCTAAAAATAAAAGCATTTTCAGTCTATAAATTTGCTTTAAAATTTATAAACTGAAAATGCTTTTCTTTTTAGCTTATGTTGAATTTACAGTTTGGTGCTTGGAATGTTTTTCTGGGGAACCCTTCAAGTATTGTTCATACATCATGGTAGACATATGCAGCTGTCAGAAGCATTGCATATTTTTTGAGAGGATTTACTTTGGAATTCTATAACTATGTCCGTCTATATGTCTTTTTTGCAATGATGACTCAAACCACATGTCAATGGCATTGTCTGGCATTTTTGTCACCATTTAATGTTCAATGAATTGACTCAAAAATAGCGCGCACACAAAGAATATCAAGGTTGATGACAAGATCGAAAAAGTTATTTCTCTTAATACCGGCTGCGCTAGGTTTTGGTTTTGAATTCGGGCGTGCCAAGCCAAGGAAGATATTGAAATAGGAATTTTTTTCAAAAATTTACTTTTATAATGCTTATCTTGGGTTAACCGATACAGCCCAATGAAGAGCTATGGCAAAATTTTAATTATTGAATAAATGCAATATTTTCATTAAATTCCAATAAAAATCAATTAAAAATAAAAAAAAATACATCATCCCACGTTAATCCATCGTTCAGAAGTCAAAAACGCGAGCTTTCTTCATCAGTAATTTTGTCATCCATATGGCAAAATTCAAACTGGGGGAAACATAAAAAGTCACCACCCGGTTATCCCCCAATATGGGCGGAAAGCTAACTACGACAGAGTTTCGCCAGGTGCCCTGAAGGGATCATTAACGACACTACATCTTTTACTACCCAAGTGCCACTCAACTCTCAGCACGATACCTACACCTTAGTTTGGGTAGGGCGTCCTCTTAGTCTGGCCCCTTACCTTCGACCTGTCTGGCATGGGAGACCCTACCAGTAGCAAAGCTACCGCTGGCATAGCTCTCAGGATCATTGGAACACGCAAGCTCCCTCACCACGACAAGGTGGAAACGCCATCGAGGGAGAAGAAAGAGAGAGAAGTGTGCTTATAAGTGATGTTAAACTTACAAGGGGAGGCCACAACCTCCGTCCCACTGATCTCAATTGGCTTTAACGTACAGATTGGATGCCATTGAAAGGTAACTCATGTAAAAGGGTTTAAGTCACTATGCCTTCATTTTTAAAAAAATTGAGGTCAAATGTCATGACACCAGATTGATTTTAGACATGGGGAATTGATAGATTGCTAAAAAACAAGCAGAGTTTATTAATATATATGAGGTTTGCAAATTAATAGTTTTTGGAAATCAAGGAATTAATGATTTAATAGTACTGCTTATATACCTAAAAAATTGCAGCCATTTCATTCAAAGCGATGGTGTAGCAATTAAGGCGCTTGCTTCCAGAAGTGAATGTTGTGAGTTTGAGTCTCCCTTATGTACCTTTTTTTTCCAAATGAATAAATTAAAATATTATTAGCAATAAAACTTCAGGTAAAATCACATCTTTTTTGTCATACTTATGTTTGACAAAATCACTCTTCAATTATTGTTTGATCTGTTTCTTGCTTTATCTCACTCAGTCTCATTCTCTAATTGTCATAATTCACTGTGCATTGGATGATATGTAATGTATAATATAACAAGAGTATTCAAACCATCGATTGCAGAGCAATTTTTGGTTGATCTTTATTCTTTTCAAGTTGATTCCTCCATTACAAATTTAATTAAAACTGAAAACAATAATTTATTTATCATTATTTTGTATTATTTTTTCTCTCTTTAAATGTATTGCTATTGTTTATTTATTTTTCATTAAAATTGTCAAATCAGTAATTTTCTTATCATTTGGAAATATACACATGGAAAGTTTCCAATATTAATTGATATTGCGCAAAAAATTCTGTTGTGCTTTGGATCAACATTATTGACAAAATCCGCTTTTTCAAATATGAATGTCATAAAAAAATCAAGAAACCAAATTACAAACGATCATTTGGATGATTGTCTGTGATTGGCCACTTCTTCACATCAACCTGACTATTAACTTTGCTTTTTCCAAAATAGAGAAACAGATATTTTATTTCAATATATTTGTTTTATTTGTTGAATTAAAGTAATTAAAAATGATGAATAAATTTTTAAATGCATAAATAAAGTTTTAAGTTTCTTTAAAGACTGGGCTGGGAAAATGAGTCCTCCAAAATGAATGAGCACATTTAACAGCATAGTTGTACATAATCAAATATCAAGTTGGGAGAACATTATTTATATAAGAGAGTAGATCATCGAATAACTTAGTATAGAAAAGTAGCTCGCATAGCAAAAATGGTTGAACATCCATGTAATATATTAGGTTGTTCTGAAAGTTTCTTTCATGATCTGCATGCAACTACTTTTATAAGTTTCTCTTTTTAAAATTTTTCAATGCAAACAAAACATATTCTACAATAGCTAGATGACAAATGAAGAGAATGACAACAATACCTAATTGTAAGTTCATTTTCTTTCAATGTTTTTATGACAGTTATCATTCAATGCACAGTGAATACGACAATTAGAGAGTGAGAGTGAGTGAGATAAAACAAGAAAGAGATCAAACAGTAATTGAAGAGTGATTTTGTCAAATGTAAGTATGACAAAATATTTGATTTTACCTGAAGTTTTATTGTTAGTAATATTTTAATTTATTCACTTGGAAAAAAACGATACATAAGGGAGACTCAAACTCACAACAAAATTCACTTCCATTCACTTCTGGAAGTAAGTGCCTTAACTGCTACACTGCCACTTTGATTGAAGTGGCTGCAGTTTTTTAGGTATATAAGTGGCACGCTTAAATCACTAATTCCTCAATTTCTCAAAAACTATTAATTTGTGAACCTCATATATATTAATCAACTCTGCTTGTTTTTTAGCAATCTATTGATTCCCCTATGTCTAAAACTGATTCAGCATCATGACATTTGACCTCAATTTTTTTAAAAACAAAGATGTAGTGACCTAAACCCTTTTACACAAGTTACTTTTCGATGGTACCCAACCTGTATGTTAAAGCCAATCAAGATTGGTGGGATGGAGGTTGTGGCTTCCCTTGTTAATAATACACAAGAGAAGTTCTTGTAATCAACCAGTTGAGTATATATTTGTATCGATATGGAGTTATTTTGTTTTAAGTAGAGTTAAGATTATTTTGGTATTGATTATTATTTCTTTGGAGAATTTTGTCTGAGATAATTTATTTTGATAGATTAAATAAATGATTGTTACTTTAATTTGTTGAATCCAATTTTGTTTGAATAAAGCATTTGTTGAATTTTTTATTGGCCAATAAATTTCTTGTTGGAATTTAATTATATATTTAGAATCCATTAATAAATTTCATTATTATTTATTTAATTTCTAATTTGTATTTCTTTGATAGAAGTTAGCTAATTTCTGTTTGTTATTTATTAACATTTTGCATATGTTCAAAATTGCAAACATTAGTTTTCTTGTTCAGTTCCTAAAGTAGAAGTTCAACTGATATTTAGCAAATCTTAAGTGGAATGCAAAATTTTCTATATCATTAGGTTTGTAGTCTAATTACTAAAACTGGGGACTTTGCATTCCAAGATAGTAAGTGATTGCTTTATTACATGGCCATCGGTCAACTGTAAATTGTTAATAAAACAGAAAAAGTGCTTCTAGCCAGTATGCTATGACAAAAGCCAAGTTTAGAATATAATAAGTGAAGTCATAAGATAAGATTATCATAAATGTAATGATTGTAAGTAGGGAGCAACAGTAAACAAGAAAATGGAAAAGATTATTACACATTGTAATTTTGTTGGCACTGGGCATTCAATGTCTCACCATGATTTATTTATTTTAATCATGCTCATTATATTTTTCTTAACAGTAAAACAGTGAATATGCATAAATAAGCAATTGGATTTCTCCTTTTTCTTTAAAAAAAGGCTTTGTATCATTAATAATAATCTTTTAATTTTATTTCTTGTGAATTATTAATTATAAATAAAATGCAGTTCATAAAGTTGTCTCATTTTAAATGATTTTATGAATTACATTTTATTTTTGGTTGCATAGACTTCCTTAAGAATATTTTCAAGCATTTTGCTCTCTTTTTCCATTAAAAAATATTTGCAAAGTAAAGATAAAATAAATAATAAACTGCTATTCAAAATTACCATGAGCATGAAATGAAATTTTTTAGATTATCATCATTTTGGGCACTGATTCTCAAAAAGACTTGCCATTCTATTCTAGTGCAAATTTTTTACATATAAACATATATAAAAAATGTGAAATGTGCTATGATTTTTGAAATTTTAGAAAATTTCAAAAATCAAGAATTTAAACATTTGACAATAAAATGATTTAGCAACAAATATAGTATGAAATTACACAGTTATTTAAGATATATAAACAATATTTCAAGATAGTGGAACATATACCAAAAAATCTCACTCTACAATAAAACTTTTTAATTCAGATCTTTGAATTGAACTTTTAATTGATACATTAATGGTATATATTGCATAATACAGCTTAATCCCATTATAATGCAGTGCTTGGGATCTAAAGAATCACATCATGTTTATAAGTGATCATGATATGAATCCATTTGCATTCAAATCAGTTTTGAATCCTTTTGTTTTGGTAATGGCTACAATATTTATAGATTTGTTACAATATGGCAGCAATAGATATCTATACTTATGATGGTGATGTATTCAGTAAATTCTATGGTTGGTCAATGCAATTCCATACCCAATGGTCTGATATGTAAACTACCTTTTTTTGTGTCTGATTCTTGTAATTTTGTGTTCTTTATGTTTATTAAGATAATGTATAGTGTCTTAGTAAACATTAATAATGAGAAATCCATAAATTTTGGACATTTACAATTTATGGCTGTTATAAATTACAAGGTTTGAACTGAACTCCAATTTAAGTCAAGGACTTGTATTAAACACAATTTTAATTTCTCAAACACTTTTTGTTAAATATTATTTAAAGTACAATATAAATTGGTTAAAATGGCAACAAATGGACTTCTTGTTGACAGATGATGATGATAATTGACTGATCAGCTTTATTTAATATATCAATATATAAAAGGAATCTTTTGAAACAGTTTTATGCATTCACCTTGATTTCATTATAGAATGATGAAATTATCTTTAAAAAAATCAGAATTTATAAAAAAAGGCTATTTTTGATTTTCATGATTTATTCCTTTTTAGTTGTAATCATTTCATTTATATTTTGAAGGGATACTCATGCCCTGAAGAGATAATTCATGGTATTGAATATTTTTCTACACATGGACTATTCAGCTCTTACTATGATATGAATTAAATCAAGGTGTAAGGCAGCATGATATTATGTATCTTGATTTGGATAGAATCCGATCTCCTTTAGCCAAAAGGAAATTTATGCAGAAATATCTAACCCCTGTTGCTTTCTCTGATATGAATGCAAAATTGGAGTTTTCTTGAGGTGATCCTACTAACTTGGTTTCTATATAATATTTTTGCTTCCTTTTACTAATAATAAATATAATATATATATGTAATTATATACAAATCAAAGTATTTAGCACTTTTAGTAGAAAAAAACAAATACACTTTTTGTCTCATTACAACAACTATATACTTTGATTTATATATCTTAATTGCAGGATGCATAAAAATTTTATATTTATTATAATTTAAAAATATAATTTTTCAGGATATTTCTATAGGCCAGGAGGGAATCTTAAAGTTGCTGGAATGGTTGTAGGGAAGTGGGATTCTAATTTTGGTCAAAAATCTTATTGTCGAGGACAACCCATTTTATCTGATAGAAAAATACCTTTACAAAACGTTGGTAGATATTTCAAGTAAGTGATATTTAAATTTATTTTATCATCATTTAATAATAATTGTATTTTAAATAATTATAATTTTATTTCAGAAATGAAAAACAATTAGAAACTATGAATCATACTACTGATTATAGGAATGTTGAACAATTTTTTAAAATACCAGTAAGAATAAAATTTATAGACTCATAATTTTTTTAATATTGCTATTAATTTTTTTGTCAACATTTAAATTCAGAATTAAAATGTATAATGTAAATTTTCCAGAAAATATTTTATCTTAAATTCTAAACACTTTTTTTATCTTAAATTCTTCTTGATTGCTAAGCCTAGTTAGGCTTAGCGACCGTTACTCCTTTCTTCGCAAAACTTCTTTATAGGTTCTTAATTTAGTTATATTCTGATAGTTAACGTTTTTCTGATTCTATAGATATATAATTTGTCTAGTTTTAGTCATTTTTTGGTGTTTAGGACTACTTTTCTATATCTGTTAGGCATAGCACAGTAAGCCTTGCTAGGTTTAGCAATCGTCATTCATTCTTTCACAGAACTCTCTTGTAGAGTGTGAATTTTATAATATTTATTTAGATTAGCTTCGCTGATTCTATTTATATATAATTTGTCTGGTTTCTTTCATTAATTAAAGAGTAAGGATAGTATTTAGTTGATAGTATTGGACAGTTTGTTTTCTTAAAAGAGCGTTGTTGTAAATGAGTTTCATAACGCAATGTTTTCCGATTTCTAGACCATACTCTCGGTTGTCGATTAACAAGGTGGTGGTAATTTTGTTTATCTTTAGTTAATTTAGTTTCATGCATTCCTTTAAATTGCATTGTACTTTTATTATTATTATTTTTATCAAAATTCCTTCCTTTCTTTTGTGCAGTAATTGATATAACGACACATGAAGACGTTCGTCGTCTATTATTTGTTTCTGCGCGCTGTCTGATCACCTGTTTATCCAGTACTAGTCAAGAATTCCTATTATGATAGGGTTGATTATGATCATTATTCCGCAAATTTTGTTTAAAATTCCGTTGTGTGACGAATCGACATTGATTTTCTGAAGCATGTGGTGACTGATAAAATAAATGCTGATCCTGTTTATTGTCTTGCAGTTTGCTAAATCTCGGCGGCAGCAAGAACCTTGGAGCAAATCTCGGCCTATAGCTTTCAGTTACTTGCGGGCGAAAATGTGAATTCCAATTAGATAAAGTTCTATTCTGTGATAATCTAACGGCATAACGCGGCTGACTATAATTATATTCTCAAAATTGGTATATCATACGTGGTTCATATCGAAGTGTATATTGTTGACTCCCGGTTGTTACTACTAGTTGTGAGGCAGTCGTTGTTTGTGAGTCTGTCACTTTTTCCATTTTCTGTTCTATTTCATCAAGCCTATTAGAAATTTGTTTTATCATTGTCTGTAAGTCATCTGTATTATTTATACTTCTCTTTGTGGCACTTAATTCATCTACAGTGGCATTCACCTGATCGATCTCCCCTATTTTCCCAACAAATAGTCGGGATTTTCCGGCCACTTGTTCTATCATTTCTTCACGCGTTGCTACTAACAGCGCTTCTTCAAATGTCTTTGGGTCATGTGACATGACCGTTCGTTTAATTTTTTTATCAATCCCATTTAAAAATTGTACACGTAACCTTTCATTTTATTCCTTATTTTTACATCTCTCAATTACAGTTCTTTTCTGTTCCATGGCACTTTCTACATGAATTGTCGTCTCAGCGGCGAGCGTTTGTAACCTCACACCATAAGTTTGAACATCTTCCCCTTTTTTCTGAAAGCAGTTATGAAATTTTTGTAATCTGATTGTATATGGCTCCTTAGAAAACCTCTTGATCATTAATGATTTAAATTCCTTATAATCTGTTACGCTTTTAATTGCAAAATCGCGCCAAGCATAGTCTCGTGCAATTCCTGTTAATTTGCACTTCGCTATGCCTAATTTTTGTCGGTCTGACCATGATGCTAATTTGCCGATCTCGTCAATAACATCAAAAAAATCGGTTACCCATGAACTTGGTTCACCTCCAAAGCTGTGAAGCATTAGAGCGAAAGCAGAGAAAGATCCAGGAGCTGTCTCTTGGGTCACTGTATCAGAAAGATTTTCATTGGCCATATTGAAGTTTTAGAATGTGCCACAATTATAATTCGTCCCAATTCGGTTCCAATTAAACTTCTTAATCCTACTTCTGACACCAGTGTGGATCCACCAGGACAAATTAAACAGGCATTTAGGCCTAATGTGGTCATATGTGGCTATCGCGCGCTGGTTCGAATGGGTGAACGAAATCTTCTGATACAGTGACGACAACTACACAGTTTAATTAACCAAGGATCTTTATTTTAAGAGTGAGAGATGAAATAACACATATCATTTTGGAGGATAAATACCTGTATATATAGGGTCATATAAAAAGTCTCCGCAGTTTTTTGGTACATTTTTGAACAAAAATTTTCTTTATTGAAAATTAATTTTAATCAAGTACATATTGACCATTATTATCTATGACCTTTTGCCATTTTTTGGGTAGCTTCATAATTCCATCGGTGTAGAACTTCTGTGGTTTATCATCGAAAAACTCGGCCAAGTGATTTTCAGTGGTGCTTCGGTCTGCCAATTTTTTACCAGCAAGAGAGTTTTGCAGAGACCGAAACAAATGGTAGTCAGATGGTGCAAAGTCCAGGCTATACGGCGGATGCATCAAAACTTCCCAACCAAGTTCCGTCAATTTGTTCTGAGTCATCAAAGATATGTGTGGCCGCGCATTGTCATGATGGAACACAACTCCCTTTCTGTTGGCCAATTCTGGTCACTCTTTCTGGATTGCTTCGTTCAAATGGTAGAGTTGTGCACAGTACAGGACCGAATTGATGGTTTCACCAGGTTGTAGCAGTTCATAATGGACAATTCCCTTCCAATCCCACCAAATACTCAACATAACCTTGTTTGCTGACAATTCAGCTTTGAAGTCATTTGTGGAGGGTTACTAGCCTTTGACCATGATCGCTTGCGTTTGATATTCTCGTATTTCACCCATTTTTCATTGCCTGTAATGATTCGCTTTAAAAACTGTTTGATTTCATTGCGTTTCAGCAGCATTTCACTGATGGTAATTCGGTCAATCAAATTTCTTTCCATTAGTTCATGCGGCACCCAAACATCGAGCTTCTTTTTATAGCCTGCTCTTTTCAAATGATTCCAAACTGTCATGTGGTTGATGTTTAGTGCCTCCGCTATTTCCTGACAGCTTGCGTGCTAGTCTTGCTCCACCAGTTGCAAAATTTCATTGACTTTTTCAGTGACTGGCCGACCAGAGTGAGATGCATCTTTCACATTGAAATTTCCGGAACGGAATCGAGCAAACCACACCTGGGTCCTTTGTTCACTCACAGCATTCTCACCGTACACTTCACAAATTTTTTGGCATGTTTTTGCAGCGTTTTTACCTTTTTTATAGTAAAAAAGCATCACATAGCGTATTTCTTCAGATATTTCACTCATTTTCAAATCAATATAACTTTTTACATGAGCAACAAATTAGAAAACTATCTTCACAAAAATATAAGCTGAAATGTCACCTTTTAAGCACGTGTTCGTTTGAGACAATCGGGTGAGTGTTGCCAGATATATAGGCATCAACACCGTCTAGTGGCAAAAAACCGCGGAAATTTTTTATATGACCCTATATATATATAATAAATAATGTAAAAGAAATTGGAAGCGATGACTTTCTTTGCTTTCTTCTTTTGAACAGTCTTTAGTCTTTTGAGCATAAGAGATCTTCGTTGGCCATTTTGAAGTTTTAGAATGTGCCACAATTATAATTCGTCCCAATTCAGTTCCAATTAAATTTCTTAATCCCACTTCTGACACCAGTGTGGATCTGCCGAAACGAAACAAACAGGCGATTAGGCCTAATGCGGTCGTATGTGCAGATCGCGCGTCGGTTCGAATGGGTGAACGGAATCCTCTGACACAGTGACGACAACTACATGGTTCAATTAACCAAGGATCTTTATTTGAGAGAGATGAAATAATACATATCATTTTGGAGGATAAATACCTGTATATGTATAATAATAATGTAAAAGAAATCGGAAGCGATGATTATCTTCTTTTCTTCTTTTGAACAGTCTTTAGTCCAAAATAAATATTAGTCTTTAATGTCTTGAGCACAAGTTTTCCTTCTTCAAGGAAAAAAAAAAAAAAATATTGAATACTCTTAATACAGCTGTTAATAGACCAACACTGCAAATTGAAATATCTAGCATGACTATGGACGTACTAGTAAAGCACAGCAGGAAATCTTAGCACTCATTTTCTCTCATCTGAAACTTTTGTTTGACATTATCTTTCACCTTTTTTCCAGGAAAGATAATGTCTCATATTTTATTTGGAAATATCTAGCATGACTATGGACGTACTAGTAAAGCACAGCAGGAAATCTTAGCACTCACTGCTTTTTTGAATAGAACCACACAGAGAGAAATCTCAACAACGATTGACTATTTTTCTCTCATCTGAAACTTTTTGTTTGACATTATCTTTCACCTTTTTCCTGGGAAAGATAATGTTTCATATTTTATTTGTCCTTTGGATACCTGTATTTTTAGAATTATGATTCTATTACACTATTGTTTCTGGCCATGTGATACTTCACTCCTCTTCTTTGTTTTAAACAATTTTCAAGTTCTAGACGTTTCAACAAAATTGAATAATTATTTAACAAAAATCAAATTCTTGACACTTTAAAATTTTATCTATTGAGATCTCCTGAGACCTTACAAAGTTCTGATTATGAAACCTTACTTTACAGTCCTGTTTGAGATCTATATAGCAGGGGTGGGCAAACTGCAGCCCTCGGAGCTACTTAATGCAGCCCTCACAGTTAATAGCCATAATGCCAAAATTTTATCGATAAATAAAATAAATGGAAAAAATATATAATCCATATCTCAGCAATATAGTTTATGCAATTTCTAGAAAAGTAATAAATATTATTTCACATATTCAGCAAATATAGTTTATATAATTTCTAGAAAAGTAATAAATAATAATTCATATGTTAAACTGTACGATGTCATTACAGTGTCATATTCCAAAGATTTTAAAATGCATATTTCTTACAAAAATAGATTTGATTAATTATTAAATAGAATTAACATCATTGCATAAGAAATTGGTTGCAAAGTACATTCAAAATCAAATAAAATCGTTATGTCACTCAATCAATTCAATATCTTTTGTAATTTTATGGATAAATAATAGAGTGCATAATAAAATAAAAATAGGACAGATCAAAGTCAACTTCCTCACACATTGTTCGTAATTTGGATGTTTTAGTATTTTGCAAATTATTCAGTATGATTCGTTTCAGACTACTGAAATTAATCAGGAGTATATTAAACTGAGAAGGTTTGTTTAATGCTGAAAACATTATTACTAATAAAACTAAATCTTTATGCTGAACTTGCTTATATGCTGATTTTATTTGTTTTAAGTAAAGAAGTATAGCAGAGGATTTTAAAGAAGATTTTTATATTAAGATGAGCAAATAGATTTGTTGAAGTTAAATATGAACAAAAAATTTGAACTTGATTGGCTGTTATATATATGTAGACAAACATAATTTTTAGCTTAGCTAATGATTTAATTTTGGCATTCACTGAAAATTTTACCTTAATTGGATTTTTTTTATTCAATTCTTATATTATATATAATGATTTTAAGAAATTTGATATATATTTTAAAAGATAGGCTTTTATAAATACTTTAAAAAATATATAAAACAAAACTATTGCAGGTAAAATGAGGATGGATATTAAAGAAATTAAAATATCAATTAGTTGCATTAATAATATTTTTAATATGTGAGTTATCATAACTTTTTAATTAATATTAATGTTTATCAATAAATGAATGATGTAATCAGCAAAAATTAGAACTAATCATTAAAATTTTAGGCAAATCTTATTAATTTAGCCAAATTAATGATTATTTATTAATTATGCTATGGTGCCATCATCTAATGGATTAATAATTAATTTTTTTAAATTTAGGTTAAGGTCTCATTTAATTAACAAGATGTTAATTTGGCAGTTTAATTCTAAAATAGGTCATTATAGGTAAAATTTGGCTAGATTAGGAATATTTGGATGAAAGAATCCTAGTTAAGTTCAATTATGATTTATCTGACTTAGGCCAAGTATGTGTGCCTGAATTTGCCATGAAATCTTGTGGCTATGTTTAATCTGTTCGGGAGCGCTGATATTGGCATAAGTCTGATAAATCCCAAATTACTTACATTATACAGTATATCCCGAAATTGGAAATCTCTCAATGTCTTGGTAGTCTAACTGGTCAAAATATTAGGCTGATAACCCAAAGATCCTGGTTCAGCTCCACTCCATCCAAAGCAAATTTTTAATTTCAGGGAAAATAGTAAAAATTATATAGTCAATCAAAAAAATATTAGGACACAACAAACTGTCAATCATTTATGAAAAATAAATAATAACTACACTGAAATAATACTGTTTTCACTACAGTCACTATATAGGAAATTCATACTGTTTTCACTACAGTCACTATAACTAAAACAAAGTTTGTAATCTAAATATTCAAGAAAAATAATATTGAAATAAATAAGAAATCCCGACATCTTTGTGTTCAAAGTGAAAAATCACGCTCAAAAAAGTATTAGGACATAGAACATCTTGTGTTCAAGTGAAAATCACGCTCAAAAAAGTATTGGGACAGAGAGGAAAAAGTCTGAGAAATAGCCATAATTTGGCAGAATATTGTCATTTAAAGTTCACTATGTAAGAGATCTGAAATTGGAGAAGTTTATTTTAATATGATTTCAATCCAACCTTCAGTATGGGTTGGAAAAAATGTGAGATAGCATTAGAAATAAGAAAACTTATTATCCATTACTGGGATAGTGGGAATTCTATAAGAAAAATAAATATAATGGTAAATGTGAGTAAATCCACTATTCTTAATATAATTTCAAAATATCAGGAGACAAATCTACTCATTAACAAAGCAAGAATTGGACAGTCACGCTAGTGCTTTACTGAACATGAAGAGAGGTGGATAGTAAGGAATATTCATTGTAATCCTAAAACTAATTCAGTTAAATTAACTTTTGAAGTGCAATGAATGTTTAGGAAACCCACAAGTGTTGAAACTGTAAGAAATGTTTTGAGGAGAAATAATTTTCATGGTTGAACAACTAGGAAGAAACCATAAATGAAGTGAATCGGTTTTCTCCACACATTCTGCTTTCCATCACATCCAAAAATATTGTATTTACTCTCATCTACAAACAGAACAGAGTTCCAGAATTCTTGAGGTAGATTTATATATGTCTTAGCAAATTCTAGTCTAGCTTTATGATTCACTTCATTTATGAATGGTTTCTTCCTAGCTATTTGACCATGAAAATTATTTCTCCTCAAAAACAATTTCAATACTTGTGGATTTCTTAAACATTCGTTGCACTTCAGATGTTAATTTAACTGCCTAGTTTTAGGATTACAAAATTGAATATTCCCTTACTATCCACCTCTCTTCACGTTCAGTAAAGCACCTGGGACGTCCAATTCTTGCTTTGTTAATGAGTAGATTTATCTCCTGATATTTTGAAATTATATTATGAGTAATGGATTTACTCACATTTGCCATTCTACTTATTTTTCTTATAGAATTCCCACTATTCCAGTGATGGATAATAATTTTTCTTATATCTAATGCTATCTCACATTTTTTCCGACACATACTGAAAGTTTGATTGAAATCACCTTAAAATAAATTTCTCCAATTTCAGATCTCTTACATAGTGCACGTTAAATGACAATTCTGCCAAATTATGGCTATTTCTTGGTCTTTTCCTTCTATGTCCCAATACTTTTTTGAGCGTGATTTTCACTTTGAAGACAAGATGTATGGCATTTCTTATTTATTTCATATTATTTTTCTTGAATTTTTAGATTAAAAACTTTGTTTTAGTTCTATATAGTGACTGTAGTGAAAACAGTATTAATTTCAGTGTATTATTTATTTATTTTTCAATAAATGATTGACAGTTTGTTGTGTCCCAACACTTTTTGATTGACTGTAGTTTAAATATTAAATAACAGATGATGCCATCTTTAGCATAAATTTAAAATAATTAATTATTAATCCAATAGATAGTAGCACTGTAGTGTAATTATTAAATAATTGTTAATTTGGCAGTTTAATTTTAAAATAGGTCACTAGGGATAAAATTTTGCTGGATTAGGAATATTTAGATGAAAAAAATATAGCTAGATTCAATTATGATTTATTAAATTTTAAAAGTATTAAAGGAGCCAAAGCACTAAGCAGAAAAAATTCTTTATTACACAAAAGAAATGTTTTTGACCATTATCAACTGGTCTGCATCAGCTAATGTTATCTATTACAGAGAGCTGACATATTTCTCCAGGTTGTTTGTTTATATAGGTTAGAAAGAGCTCTCTCTTTCTAACCTATATAAACAAACAACCTAGAGAAATATCCTGTGTCTCCAACCAACAGCTCTTTATAACCTATGTAAACAAACAACTTGGAGAAATATACCAGCTCTCTATGTAACAGATAACATTAGCTGATGTAGACCAGTTGATAGTGGTCAAAAATGTTTCTTTTGTGTAATAAAGAATTTTTTCTGCTTAGTGCTTTAGCTCCTTTATTGCTTTTAGAAGTAGCAAAATGTCTTCAACCTTACTAAAATTTTATCTTTCAATTTCTCTTTTTAATTTGAAACTTAATAAATTTCAATAATTAGAAATAAATCTTAAAATTAAACAATCAATATCTATTATTATTAAATATTTCAATATTCAAATACAATGCAGATGAAATTCTTTCCATTCAAAAAGAATATTGAATAATTCAGAGAATATAAGAAAAGTTCCAATTAGATATATATATATATATAAAATTTATGGTATACACATGGGTGGTTGTATAGCCTGTCATAATTTTGTTTATATACATATGAAACATGATTTTGTTTACATATTTTTATTTTGAAAATATTTTTGTTCTATAATCCATAATTAGTGACATATAAAAGTTATATTAGTGATATGTATATTATATATAAAAGTTTTGTTGTAATGATTTCAGAAATTATTATTATTTTTCTTTCAGTGGTGGATTGAGCAATTTGCTTTATTATTGTTCATTACCGGAGACTCATACCCCTTTAATAGGTGAACCTGGTCAAGTTCTTCTTCGAATGTACGGGCAGCTACATGATGGTGGTGTAGATTCAACTCTTACAGAGAGTGTTATATTCATGATGTTAGCAGAAAGAAGACTTGGACCAAAACTTTATGGTATATTTCCAGGTGGTAGATTAGAAGAATACATTCCAGTACGTAAAAATTTATTTGTTGTTTAAATATGCAATAAATAATTATAAAACAAAGTATGGAAAAATTAAATTTGGGAGAATTGAATTGTTTTTATTTATTGTAACATCACTTTGCAAAAAATAATCTAAAATAATAATAATTGTTGTGAATATTCTTTTATCTAATATCTATATTTAAGTAATTCATACATAGTATTTGCTATTTTATGTTTTTCTCAACCCCAAGTTTGTAAGATTTATCATACGTAAGTACATATTGTTGGATTGGCCGTGTGGAACTGTGACAACTTTCCACTTAGAGAATCTATGATTGAATTAAAGTCCTATACTTTTAAAATTTAAGGGTATTTATATTCTCTATAGTTTGGCTAACCATATCAATATGTCATGATTGGATATGATTGTGTTACTTAGTAATTAAGCAATAATTAGAAAGTAGCATTAAAAAGTATTGTATATTATTGAAATATTCATTTCATTGATGATAATGATCCTATCTCCTGTAGGTGGAGACAGAATGTTTCCATCATCTCACTTACATGATGTAAAAAATGATTAAACACTATGTTTCCCTATTCTTTTCTTCTCTACTTTTCTAGTTTCTTCTTATGAGGGGAAGCCAAAAAGTTCTTGTCCTCACCATGTTGTATGTGTGCTATAGATCTGTAATTGTAAACAATGATTGGTTACTGTCTCACTAATATGCATGCCTTGTTTTGTTTTGACAGGTCCTGTTTAACCAGAGTTAGAAGTGTGCTAGTAGTAGAAGGTGATGTGCTGGACAATATTATTTACAAAATTAAATATTAAGTTATGATATGGGTCCTTCATCTTCAAGAGAAAGTATTGCACAAACAGTCCATGAAGAGATGTCAGCTGTGTATGGTAAGGAATATCCATCATATAAAAATATGAAATGATGAAAATAGGAATTCAAATGTGATTGCACCAGCTTACAGGATGACCCAAGAGAAGGCCATCCAGCAAAGTAATGTTATCTGTGTTTTGGGACAGCAAAAGTGTCCTATTGACAGATACTTACAAAAGTTATAGCAATATTATGGAAAAAGATGTGGTTTAACTGTCAAAAAGTGTGTTGCTGCTAGCTTACAATGCTGTTTGACACCAAGCTTCAGGAACAGTGACTTTTCTGTGCAGATATGGCTGTGAAACTTTGTCCCATCCCTACATGACCATATTTTTTTGGAGAAAATAAAGGACAAATCAGAATTTGTTTCATAATATGAAAAAGTAGATTGCATTTATTTGTTTCACTAAAAAACTGTAAAGCCTTATAACATTTATTATAAAATATAATAAACAATACCAATAATAAACAAGAGTGTTTTAAACAATTGTATTATATTATTATTACTTTAAAAAAAAATTATTTTGATATTTTTCACAAGAATGAACTTTTTTAATATGTTGGATTTGTATTTTAAAAATTCATAAAAATCTGTGTATGTCATGTCAAAGTTCCATTTGATATAAATTCATTCTTTCAATGTTTCAATATTTAATTGGGTTTTGACCACCGATCCGAGACCCCTAGTTGGCATTCTGCCAAGTCTAGTTTATTCATGTGTAAGGGGTGAAACGAGTAAGGTATGTACGATTTTGTCTAAATCCTTTTTCTTGGAATAAGTGTTTTATTGCTTTTAGCTAATAAACCAACTCATGTCATGAGTCAGACTGGTTACCCTACTTTCCTAGTGAACTCGCCTACTTCTGCCATGTGCAGAAGGGTTGAGGGGTCTCTCATCGGTGGTCAGACAGTGTTATTTATTCACTAATGAAATTACCTGTTTAGTGGGGGCATTAGATCCTGAAGACAAAAGGGAAATTCAACGATTTTAAAAATGTTTTTAAACCATATGTGATTGTCTGTGAAATATTTATAAATTCCAACCCATCTATCATGACAGGACTCATCATTTTGTCGCCATTCTTTGATCCTTTCATTAGTGACATAACACAGAAACATGACACATTTCCCCACTAGAAAATGACTCATGTTTCTATGGACCATCTATTGCACACCGATATTCACTTTAGTATTTCAATTCATAAAATAAAGGACAAAATGGCCATTTTGGAAAAAAATAAATTTAAAGGATAGAGCAGTGAAATAAAGGATGTATGGTCACCATACCCATCCCCATATTCTCCCAACTTAGCATCTTCAGATTTCTTCCTGTTTTAAAATATGAATAAACATTTACAGAGAAGAAATTTCTTCAATGATGAGCATTATTGCTTTGAAAAGCTGGCTTGCCAACTTCTACAAAAATGAGATTAAACAACTATTCCATGGGTGTGAGGAATGTATGGCCCTAGGAGGTGGATATATAGAGAAGGAAGAGCTTTAGAAGACCAAATTTCAGATCCCTAGTACATCTGTGTTATGATGAGGAAAGAACTTTTTGGCCTTATCTTTCATTCTTCAAAAGATTAAACCATTGAATATATATTCTCTGTTTTTATTAAGGTAAAAGTTTCATAGTCATATTATAAGTATCTGTAAGCAATTTGAATAATTAACTGTACAAAATATTTTTAAGTTCATAACAATACTTATTTTAATTTTTTTAATCATTATCTTTTTTACTTTTCAATAAAAAAATTCCAATTCCAATATAATTAAGTTGGCTTATTTCCATTAAAAGTAATTTAGAAATGAAATTGTTTCTTAATAATAAATGGAAATGATTTTAATAATTATATCTATTGAAAGATATTAGTTTGGGATTAAAAAAATAACCTACTGTTATTTTTGAGAGTATTTTTTTAGGAAAAAAATATGTTCTTTTATAATTCAAAAATAATAGCTATTTGATAAATGCATAATGTCTGAATTAGAAAAACTAAGGCGACCACCGAGATCTACACTCTTTCCCTACACGACGCTCTTCCGATCTGCTTATAGTAGCTGTAATATTTGTCATTTATAAAATTACAATGGTAGATCAGTATAATAAACTGGGCAACTCTAATAACTGTTTATCTGAAAGCAGTCATGTTTCTGTTTTTGTGAACTGTGATCCCAACATAGCTGTCCATCAATGTATTTTTTTTAAATAACATTTGTATAAAACACATTAAAAAGAATATTTCACATTATATAAATAAGAAATAATACATTATATTTACATTTAATAAACAATAGAAATTCTGTATTGCATGTGATTTCAAATACAAGTTCATCATTGGTGAAAATTTGATCACATTAAATTCTTTAAGCAAATAGAATTGTTTTTAATAAATGTCAATCACAATTTAAAATAGCATTTTATAATTAGAAATTCAAACAGTACCACAAAAAAATTTCATTGTAAATCTATACACTTGGGATGTCAGAACCATGGTCAGAACTGTAAACAAGATGATGGCTGATTTCCAATAAAGAACATTGATTTTTATTTTAGAAGTTGAAATATGGAGTGCTTTTTATTTTTTGTGTTGTTAATAATTGAAATAAACTTTGCCTTATAATTGGGTTTTATTGTATTTTTATTCTAGATTTACGATAAAATTTGAATGATTTTCTGGATCCATATTTCGTTGATTAAAAAAAGAGAAAGAAGAGAGAATTACTTGAATAAATTGATATTCAAATTATGTGTGAGGATTGAAAGGATTGAAGTGTGTTAGGATTGAAGAAATAGTTACTGTATTTGCTAAATTTTGTAAATAAAATATAAAATAATAATTATTGTAGTATAAAAGTTGAACAATAGTAATTTTATATTAATATAATTTTATGAACTTAAAGATATTTTAATGACAATTATTCACTATGTAAATAATACAGTTATTCACATAGAAGTTTTATAAAGTTTAAATTGGTATAAAATAACTATTCTTTATCAAAGTTTCACACACTGATATTAATTATTTTGTATTCTGTTCGATTATAATTAATTTAATATGTACTGTATTTGATTCTAATATACTATTGATTTACCAGATCAGTTATGTGATTTTTTTTCTGTTTTTTCTCATTTTTGATTGGCAGAATTATAGACAGTGAAAATTATTCTAATTTTATTATAAATCTAGAATAGGGGTGGGCAACCTCTGGTCTGCAGGCCACATTATTTTATTATATCTAATACCAACGCTATGTATACTTACATACCCACAACACTATGTATACTTACATATCTGTACCTTCTCTTTTTTAAATAAAAACGCTATGTATACTTACATATCTGTACCTTCTCTTTTTTAAAAAAATTCTATATCAATTGTTTTTGTTTTGGCCTGTGGCCCACCATAAATTTTTCTATACACAATTGTTTTTGTTTTGGCCTGTGGCCCACCATAAATTTTTCTATATGCCCCCCTACAAAAAAAGGTTGCCCACCCCTGATCTAGAATAAAAATACTGTAAAAGCCATATTATAGGGTAAAGTTTATTTAAAATATTAACAGAATAAAAAAATAAAGTTTCACATTTTAATCTCTAATCTTTCATTCACAATAGAACATTGTTAATGAAAAGTAAAAAAAAAAATGCAATAAAAAGTTTGTGACAAACACAGATTTCTATACAATAGATAGCCTGCTTTCTATTGTTCTCTCCTGACCTTTGTGAAGTATAGTAGACAGTTGGTAATACTATGTTCAGCTCAGTTTTCCTGATTCAGTTTTGAGGAATATTATTGGAATTTTTATGTTAAGATTAGTTTTGATGTATCCGTAACACCTGTGACGCTGTTATTAGTGTCCCTCTGCTTTCCTCTTGTTAGGTTCTTCCAATAGGTTTCTGTGTTTCTTTTTGCAGGGTCATTACTGTTCTCGGTTTTTTGGGTTTTTCTTTTG
>AYEL01057163.1:0-10149 GCA_000484575.1 Olivierus martensii | reverse complement strand
TAAACATGCTTTCTTCTAATATTACTGTTATATTTATTTCCTTTCTGTATTATTTCCATACACAAAGCCATAACATGTTAAAATTTTTTTCCTAGGACAAAAAACGTATTATTTGGATTTACATTAATTGCAATGGAAGAAATTGATTCGGATTACGAACTTTTCGGATCACGAACAGGGTAAAAGAACGGATTGTGTTCGTGAACCGAGGTATCACTGTAATTAATAAGTTTTTATAATGTAAATATTATCAAATATTTTATTTAAAATTATAAATATTATTAGCACTTCTATTGATAATGGTAATAATGATAATAATACAAATAAATATTTATAGCTGATACACATTTTTTTATTAATAGATATTTGGATATGTTATTACAAAAGCAATAGGAGAACAATGTATTTGTATAAGAGATTTAATGGAAAACGTTTAATAATGAAATTATTTTATGTTGTTTTATTTATTGCTTTTCTGCTATGTATTAATTATCTTGTTTACGAATCTGGCTATTATTATACCGGCTACTTCAGTACTCCTAGAGAAGGTATATTTTATCTTTCTATTTAATGCCATCTCTTTTAGTAGGGTATAATTATTTCATTGCTTTTTCAGAAGCTTTCTACTTGAAGAACATCTCAACAACAAGTCTTCCTATTAATAATTATGACATGCTTCATGTTTTGCTATTGACTTATCCACGTAGTGGATCTTCGTTTGTCGGGAAGCTCTTACAAAGTCCTAGTCAAGCTTTTTATCATTTTGAACCTCTCCACTATCTCTTTGATCGAAGAAGGATAAGAACGAGAGGAAGCGGAAGAAGTAAAGCATTCACATCAAAATATCCCACTCCGCAAGAATTTACTTACGATATATTTATGTGTAAATACCGCAATTCGTTTTTGCACTGGGCTAAGAACCATAATAGTCTGAAAATCTTAGAGAGAAACGAACGTTATTGGAGTACTTGCAGCAACGTTAATGGAACCAACATGTGTTATAATACCGAATATATTCACAATACCTGTCGCAACTTCACTATGCAAGTGGCTAAAACTATTCGGATGAGCGTACACGAAGCTCATAGTATGCTAGATACCTATAAAGATCTCAACTTGAAAATCATCCATTTATTAAGGGATCCGAGAGGAATCATGAATTCGCGTTCTAAACCAGCAATAGCATCGTGGTGTAGAACCGACATAACTTGTTACTCATCCAGAGTGTTCTGTGCTAAACTAGACAGCGATCTGATCGAATCCGAACGACTTGTCCAGAAATATCCAAACAGATATCTACCATTGAGGTTTGAAGAGTTATGTTGCGATATGTATCACGAAACTGAAAGGATCTTTCGCTTTTTAGGTTTTGGCCAAGTACCTAAAGAGACGACTCAGTTTTTACATTCTCACAACTTGGCTATCTTGAAGAATACTACGTCTTTCGTCACAGAAAAGTACCTGGAACCATCATACACTACAGTTCGGGATTCCTTGAAAACTGCATTCGCATGGAGGAAGGAACTCAAATTTCGAAACGTTAAATTCATTCAGAAACACTGCGAGAAAGTTATGCAGAAGACGAATTATGCTATTGTCACATCAGAAACGGAAATGAAAGATTCCAAATTCCGAACAATCCTTAATACTACAGCCTGTGATCAATCCTGATCAAGGATTAAATATATACACACACATATATAATATTCTATGAGTATTAATTATTATACCCAATGATGGGTACTAAATTTATCATCTGTGATTTTTCTTCGGTTCATTCCATTTTTTTAATTGTTGAAAGAAAAGAAGATATGTACAGGCCTATTTTAAACATATTCTGCCATATCCAACAGTCATTTAAATATCCAGAACGAACAAAAATTACATATAAAATTTTATGATGTATATAAAGAATTAAATTATTATTTAACGTAACTCTTTACTCTTCTTATAGAGTAGAAAAAATACAAATTTATAATTTGTAAAAAACGAAAGGAATGTTTTTACCTTAATTAATGCCAAGAATTTTGCCTCAAGTAATCACCAAACGTTAAAAAAGTCACATAGATTAATTGTATAATTATATTCACATATATGAATATAAAACAGTATATAGTCACAACTGTTAAGTTAAACCACGCATTATATGCTATAAATTAATGCACTAAATGATAAAATTTAGGAGTTGCTCTTATATATAATTCTTACAGTATTATAAAACACATGGAAATGATCCATTTATAGAAACTGATAGAATTTTTTAATATAAGCCACACTTTATATTGTAACTCACTGCACTGTATACACATTATTATTAATAATTATAAAAAAAAGAAAAATTTTAATATGAATTGTTAATAAAGGTTTTATTTATTAAATTTGTCTTCATGATTATTTTAGATGACGTTAGTTAAAATTTATAAAGAAATAATTTTCTGAAATTTTTTTTATCATTCAAATTAATGAATGCTTTTAATAGGATTCACGATGCCAGTAGGCTAGTGGTTATATACAATATATAATTTTTTTAACTTATTTGTTTGATTATATCATCTTGATTGATTAATTTCTTAGTGATTTAATAATAAATTGTTCGCAGTATACAATATCATATAGAGGAGGAGAAAGAATTCTTAATGTCGCGTTATCAATCAATATTTGTTACTTAATTGAAATTTTTTATTTAAAATATATAAACAAAAATTCAGATTTTTTTTTTCTTTACTAAATACAATTGCACAAATTATTTATAGAGAAACATTATAAAATTTTTATAACTTCGAAAAACGGTCAATTATATTTATTATAGAAATAAAGGGATCAAAATTTAATTGTTTATTTTTATTTTTGGTAAAAATTTATTTTTTTCGATAAAATTTAACAATACTCCCTAACGCAAGAGTTCACAAAAATATCTTAAACGAAAGTCGAGTTATTTCATGCGAAAGGATAGAATGGAAGCAGCAATTTTTTTTGGATACTTTTTTCTCGCAATTATGTTACTGACACTCAGAAAATTGGTATTTACTTTAAAAAATTAATAAAAAGTAATCTAATAGACTCTGAGATAGCTAATTTTTAACCAATAAATTTCTCTTTATACTATATTAGTAATAATTAACAACATATGTTCGCAATCGTTTTGAAGGGCGATATTTATTGATTACAACATACAAAAATTAACACTGAATGACTATCTATCTTAATTATAAGAATATAAATCACAAAACTTTATATTATCTGTTAGCATAATTTCATTTTTTAGATATCTATATCTAGATCACGATCTGCAAATATGATAGATCACATTCGATAAATCTATCGCATTGTTGGCTTAGATAAGCTCCATAAAGCAATAAAAGCTATAAACTGATTTACAGTTATAAATAAAATTCATATTTTTATAGATCAAAAAGTTTGCCGTATAATCTCTGAAAATAGTTAAATTTCTTTTCTCGTTTCTGAACTGTTAAAAATGCATATTTTTTTTTTCGCAAGTTATAAAAGTATATAACCGATACATATCCAGGAAATTAAACTTAGAATAATATCCTCTCCGAAATGAAAGTTTTGATACGACCTTAGCCTCATTAAAAAGTAATTTACTGTATTTATGAATGATGAAACGGGTTAAGTGCTAGATCTAGAAATGGCGTGTTGTGATTTGATTTTCTCATAAAATCGAAGCTCATCTCCATTCAAATATTCATCCCCTTACGACCTCGATAATAATCTTGGTATACTGATGACTGAAGTAAATGCGTTTCCAATCTTTCTTCTTATGTAAAATATTCGTTTGGGCATTAAATGGCAATATAACTAAAACAATCTCACCACATACCGAAAAAAAAATTGCTCTTGCGTAAGATCGCATTATTATATCATTTATCATCCGATTTCCCTTTTGTCAGCCATTAATTCAAGCAGAAGTTAGCTAATATATATAATCTTTTAATGCGTATTATAAAATAATTTTTTAAAACTTAAAGATGAAAACTTATTTATTTTATTATAACATTTAATTTATTTTAGTGGTAATGTAATTCTCGAATGTTTTTCGATTGATTTCACTGAATAAACATTAATAATTTATAACAAGCGTGAGTTATAATGTTGCATTTTAAATCCAGAAATTCAATTTTATTTGAAACCAATACTTCAATAAATTTTACACATTTTTTATTACTGCATTAGCTTATTTTACATTCTTTTTTTAATATCTTCAGAGAAAAAAATAATAATTGCAGAATTTTTTGTAATGCAGAATAATAATTTTTTGAAATTGTTTTGAATTTTCAATTAAATTTTTTCAATGTTAGATAAAATCAATTCAAATTTTTTTTTAGCTAAAATAATCAATTTTACAAAATTTTCCAAAAGAAAAAAAAATTAAACATCTTTTATGTATTTTTTTATATCGATTTATAATTGAATGATTATCTGCATGGAATTTTTATATATTAAACATACAGTTTAGTTTTTCTGAAAGGAGAAATTAGGTTTAAAAAATAAAACATGCTTTAAGAAATCAGATATATAGAATATTTTAATTGAAAATAAATTATATAAAAAAATCAGGGCGATTTGAATATTGCTATACAGTAAAAAAATTATTATTTTTTTGCCATTTTTATAAAAAGGAAAAAAAAATTATGTATTCTTTTTGAAAGTTTGCAAAATATCTTGGAAACTAAACATCACAGAATATTCAAATTTTAATCATTCTTTAATCTTCTTACTTAATCATGTTTAATAGACTAATTCTGAACTTCTTTCCCTTTACAAGGTGGTACAATTCGAAATAATTGAGACCAATTAAAACTTTAAAAATTATGTTTAAGATCATCACACTTATATTGTGTTCATTTAAAAGGGATTTAGATATAAGTTTTTTGACGAAATCTTTTTCTCTATATGTCAGTCTGTCTCCGCAAAATAATTGAAAAAGAAAACATTGCAGATTATTCAAATTTTAATAATTATTCCTTTTTCTAAGGTTATATGTATTAGTTTTTAAGTTCGTGCCATAATCGTTATAACATGTATCTATATACGTATGTAAAAAATCAGTTATAAGTCCTATTCATATTTTTCTTGATTTGTTTTGCCATCATGCTATTACTGTAAGAACTTCTTCAGATAACACGATACAATGATTACTGTTTCGTGCTATCTGAAGATCATGCATCATATTTCTAATCATTGTATGTTTTTTTATTTTCTATTCCATTTATGTAAACAACTACAGTAACATTCTTTGTTTATAAAAAAAACTTTTGCTATATTTATATATATATATTTTAGTTATTTAAATATTTTAAAATATGATCAATTTTATAATATCAATCAATCAATAAACAAAAAAAAATATATATATATACAAAAGTTAAATTTTCCTATAAGTATTTTATTCTGGAATCAAATTTCGTGAAAATCTAATAAGTGGAAGATGAATTATTTCATACAAAAGTAGAAAATAACATTAAATAAAGTATAATTTAATAGATATTATAATCAATAGTAGAGTGGCCCAAAGCACTGGGACCGATCGCCTTTGGGATCCATTAATTACGGACTCCTGGGACTGTATATTCCTCCATAAAATTAACTTAATAAAATAATTATCTTATTAAATTTCTGGCTTATTTATGACAGTCTGTTCATGATTTTAACGTATAAATCATAAATGACTAATTTCTGATATTTATATATTTATTTGTATTATTAATTGCAAAATATCTGAATTAATTGGAGCCTTTTATTAATTAAAAAATGAATTTTTAATCACTGATTTAGAGCTCGCAACGTCATTTTAAAACAGCTGAAATAATTAATATAATTTATTAATAGAAAACAACTAATGAAATAGTAATTATGAAAAACAGATAATAGTTTCATATTTAGGATAAATTTTTATTATTAAATATTTCATTTATCGAACGATTTGAGAAATTATTATGATTAATTTCTTTAATATATTTCTTCGAAATTATATTAACAATTTTTGCCACTAGATGGCAGAATGTGATAGTTAAGTTATAAATCTAGGGACTCTTAGTTTAAAGTCACTAATATATTAGAATAGTTCAATTCTCAGCCATGTTTACTCATGAGGCAGTTAATTGATGAATTATATTCTTTCGATTTCTGTTATTAAAATTTCACTGATAAGTTTGAATATTTATAAATTAAATGTCATGAAAATCAATTAGATTAGTTCTTATTTAGAACTGAATCAGAAATATGTCAAGAGATCTTTATTACATGTAAACCTAATGGAGATTTGCGCTGTTATACCGTAATTCAGGATACGTAGTGATGTTGAATAATTTTAGTTAATAACTGAAATTTTGCCTAGTTTTCTATTGCTAACTAAAATTAAAAATTTCGATTAAGTTCAAAATTCAACATCAACATATTTTGTTTTTATTTTTTATTTTTTATTTAGAGCAAGGATTTTTATTTTTCTATGCCACGGACTCTTTTTAAGAATCTTATGAAAGTTAAGTATTCCGTTTAGAAAAATATTCCCTAAATAAATAAATAAAAAAAATATTGCAGTCTATTTCACTAAAAATTAATTAGAGTTCTTTCACATAGAATTATGTTGTAAATAATAATAATTATTAAAATGTATTAAAATAATTAGGATATTTTTAAAAAAGAGAATAATTTGTAGTTTTTTATGAAACAATAAAATTCACCGAAAAATAAGCATATGCGAAAATAATAATAATCTAAGAACCTTATTTTAAAGAGAAATTTTAAGGAAGCTGATATTGTTTTCGTTATACTGAAACAAACATTATGTCTAGTTTAACAACCAAAGATTACGATTTTTTAAATTTTATTGTTATAAGCAGTGAAAGCCAGTTTCTCAAAGATAAGTTGTAGCAAATGGAATACTGTAATAATATTGCTTTCATAGTTCGTTCTAATGATCATGACATCCAAATATTAACTAACAATTCACAGTAAAATGAAATAAATAGTAATTGGCATTGAAGAAAAAAATTATTTTCAAAAATTTCATATTTAAAGATGTTTCTTTTCATTTTAATTTGAATTTATTAATTAGTAATATGACGTCATTTTTGAAACAAGCGTGCGCTGCTTGGATATCCAGGAAGTCCATGGAACCTAAATTAAGAATCTATGATTTAGAGCAGGGGTTCTTAACCGGGAATATCCATACCCCTTGGGGGTATAGGACTCGCTTTCTAAAGTACAGTAAATACTAACTATTGACATATTTGGAAGTCATTCTGGTAACTATATAAGGAATGGTGATGATTATTTCAACAGTCAAGTGAAGCGAGTATAAGACCATTGGACAATACTTTGAGGGTCTGGAATTATCAAAAGGTTAAGAACCCCTGATTTAGAGTATTATTGATTACTCAGAGATCTTTTTATGTTAACAGATGTTTTTATATTAGGAACATAAAAACATTATCTGTCGATACAAAAAATTTCTATTAGTTAATTAGTTTCAAACTATAGTATTCATGAAATAAAGAATGAAATAAACCAAAGCACAAATTCATATATACAAATTGTTTAAAAGTAATGTTATTAATATTAGAAGACTAGTGCAAGTTTAAAATAACTTCGAAAAATAACAAAAATTCAAAAGTACTCATACTTAACATGCAATGTTTGCAATCTGCGTGATTTATTTATTATGTAATCCTCTTCAAAACTGATTTGTTTTTGATTTAATATTAGAATTAGACTAATTGTTTTGTAACTTTAGATCTCACTTAATACAATCCTATATTAGAAAAAATACTTTTCTTAAATTTTGAAATATCTGTTCAAGTTTCCAATGTAATGTAAATTCAATTACTAAAAGAAATTTTTTCCACCTAAACAACAAATGAATTGAAGAAAATTTATCAATTGATTTCCATAATATTTCAAATATGTCGCATTTAAAATATTTTTTTATAAATCATCATTTTATTTCAAAATACTGTAGGCCTATATTTATTAAAATCAATCAATAAATTGAAATATAAGAGAATGAATTATTTTATTCTGATTATTTAAAATAAAAATATAGTTAGTTTAATAATGTAAATTTTTGCAAACAAAATAAAAGATTGTATCAATTCTTCTTTCAGATCAGTTATTACATAATACCCGATTATTATTTCTACATATATCATAACTATTATAATGCACAAACTTCTAACAATATTAACAAAAAAAACTAAAGTTAAAAATACTTTATTAATGAATAAATCAGTAAAATGTAATCCATGCATTTGAAGAATGACAATGTATGACTGTGTAAGTTCTGAGAAATACATTTTTCTTGCGATGTAATAATACTTAGAATCAATTCAAAATCTTTAAAACATTTAAATCAAATAAACTAGATAACTAAAATTGTTATAATTCCTGATGTGAACGACTACTTTTCAATGAACTGATCAGAATAGAAACGAAATGGCAAACTGTATCTATTGTATCTTTAGGCCTACTTTTGCAGTAATAGATATGTTAGGCGGCATTGCTTTCTATCCATGTAAATGTCAACCTCGAATTTCTTTCAAACAGAAAATAATGACCATCTATTCAGTTTTTATTCAACTACTATTCCTCATCCATTTTTGCATTCTATGCGGCAATATTCTGATCGATAAAGATAGAAATGTATTCCGATGTTTTCCAGAAAGAAAATTATCTACTGGCAAAAATTTTCCTTTTGTTTATTCAATATATATATTGTTATCATCTGGTTCCGGTTTAATATATTTTATTATGAAACGATTTCGAATTAATTTTGATTTCAGAATATCAGGCTATGAGAGAGAAGAAAAGAAATTACAACAAGTTCAGAAAGTTATGCTTCTTGTTTCTGGTTTGCTCCTTCTATTCATAATAATACTTATGACGTGTATCATTTCTCTTATAATATCAGAAGATATTTCTGCATCTTCTTCTGTTTTAAGAGGAGTTGTATGCGCAGTTATTATAAATACTTGCGTCATATATGAAATAAGTCTGTTGATAGCTGTAATGGTGATATTAATTATTGTATGCGTAACACTAAATGGAAGATTTAAATCTCTTTCAGACGAACTTTATTTGGCGAGAATTAATTATCCCAAATTTGAGATTAATCATATTATGGAAAAACATCAAGAAATCATCCAATTTTTGTATAAATTTAATAATTCATGGAAAGAAATATTTTTTTTATTTTACGGTGGTAGTATATTGATTATATGCATTTTCGTCTACAACTCTGCTTTTAAAACATTTCAACCAAAGATTCAATGGGCATTTGATACGCTTACTATTATTTTAATTATTATAGAAGTTTTTATTACTTTGATGATTTCAAATTGTACTAACACTGTAAGTTTGCATTTTTTAAAACATATTTTAAAACGTTAGATTAAGCTGCAAGTCTAATCATAATAGTAAAAATTTTAAATGATTTTATAACTTTTATTGTTATAATGAAAGCATGTTTTATTTGTTTAATATTTCAGGCATGTGATAGTTTTCAAGAAGTAAGAAAATTTAGTATTGGTTCTTTGTCAATAACGGAAAATGTTAAAGTTAGTTCATCTGAAATTTTTAATACAGTCAATTATATACAATACAGTCAATTTTTAATACAGTCAATTATAAATTATGATATGTTTAGCTTTTAGGTTTTATGAAATTCATTCGTGAGAATGACATTGGATTTAGTTGCGGAGGTTTCTTTGTCCTATCTAAAAAAACTCCAATTCAGGTAATATTGTATATTATTCTTCAAATCATATATAGAAATCCGTTTGACTAATGAATTAATCATAAATCTTTATCAAAGATAAAAATAGTCATAATATTAAATATAAGATTCAGTTCAGATTTGCATATTTTATATTTAAATTAATAAAATATTTTTCATTTGAATTATCATAACTGATCAAATGTGATTAGAATTTTAAGTAAATTTTTGTTATTAGAAGGTTTTAGGATTTAAAAATTTTGCTCTCATTTAAATGCATGTTCAATTTATCATATTTAACAGGATACCAATTTTTCGTGAATAAAAATTTTAAGCATAATTAATTAAGATCGATTAATTTATTATTAATCTATCATGATCTTTTTTTAATTATATATCTATAATTATTAATTATT